>MJUU01048321.1:5207-24919 GCA_002080025.1 Modiolus philippinarum | reverse complement strand
GGTCACCGGTCAAGGTCACCGATGACCTTAACCCTTGTTATCACTTCAACTCGGAAACCGTAATAGATGGCTGAAAACATATAATGGGAAAAATGTTCATTATCATGAGACGCAACTTTGTTACATTTGGTCCGAAGAGATTCGACGACTCTTTATATGAGTTATTGCCCTTTGAAGGATTTTGAGTTTGCGTTAATGCTAAATACTCCCAAACGATACGTCGTAGAAACCTGACACCTTCACCATTGTTCATAAGTCATATATGGCCATCTAAAAATGTCAAGGTCAAAGGTCACCGGTCAAGGTCACCGATGACCTTAAGCCTTGTTATCGCTTCAACTTGTAAACCGTAATAGATGGTTGATAACATGTAATGGGGAAAATGTTCATTGTCACCAGACGCAACTTTGTTACATTTGGTCCGAAGAGATTCGACGACTCTTTATATGATTTATTGCCCTTTGAAAGATTTTGAGTTTGCGTTAATGCTAAATATTCCCAAACGATAAGTCGTAGAGACCTGAAACCTTCACCATTGTTCATAGGTGATATATGGTAATCTAAAAATGTGACGGTCAAGGTCATCGGTCAAGGTCACCGATGACTGTGAGCCTTGTTATCGCTTAAACTCATAAACTATAAGAGATAGGTGGTAAAATGTATTGGAGAAAATGTGTGTCTCATTGTCGTCTGCACATTTTTGACCGAAATAGACAACAAAATCAAAACTCAAACATGTAATCATGGTGAAAACTGGTGAAAGACCTTGCAATTGTTCTATGAACAATTGACCTTTTAATTTTTTTAATTTTTTATTCCTTTAAGTCCACCGCAAAAGCTGTGAAAAAACTACTCGACATATCATTTCGATACTTGCTGTGATTAATCGACATCACTGTGGGATCTCAAAACTGAGTCAAGCATCTTGACCTATTTTTAGTAACGGAGTTATCTGCCCCGGAACAAAAAATAGTGTTATAGCTTAAACTCGGAAACCGTAAAAGATAGCTGATTAAGAGTAATGAGTAAAATGTTCCTTGAGTCATGACGGACCTTTGTTACATTCAGACCGAAACTGTGTGGTATGGTATTTTATGAGTTATTGCCCTTTGAATAATTTTGGGTTTCCGTAAATTTTTTTTTCTCACAAACCGTAAGTCGAAGAGTCCTGAAACCTTCACCATTGTTCAAAAGTATTATATGGCCATCTAAAAATGTCAAGGTCAAAGGTCACCGGTCAAGGTCACCGATGACCTATAGCCTTGTTATCGCTTCAACTCGTAAACCGTAATAGATGGCTGAAAACATATAATAGGAAAATGTTCATAATCATGAGACGCAACTTTGTTACATTTGGTCCGAAGAGATTTGACGACTCTTAATATGAGTTATTGCCCTTTGAAAGATTTTGAGTTTCCGTTAATGCTAAATACCCCCAAATCATAAGTCGTAGAGACCTGAAACCTTCACCATTGTTCATAAGTGATATATGGCCATCTAAAGATGTCAAGGTCAAAGGTCACCCGTCAAGGTCACCAATGGCCTTTAGCATTGTTATCGCTTAAACTCGTAAACCTAAATAGATGGCTGAAAACATATAATGGGGAAAATGTTCATTATGATGAGACGCAACTTTGTTACATTTGGTCCGAAGATATTTGACGACTCTTAATATGAGTTATTGCCCTCTTAAAGATTTTGAGTTTCCGTTAATGCTAAATACTCCAAAATGATAAGTCATAGAGACCTGAAACCTTCACCATTGTTTATAAGTCATATATGGCTATCTAAAAATGTCAAGGTCAAAGGTCACCGGTCACAGGTCACCGATGACCTTTACCCTTGTTATCGCTTTAACTTGTTAACTGTGAGAGATAGATGATCAAATGTATTTGAGAAAATGTGTGTCTCATTGAGGTCTACATTTGACACTGGGGTCCAAAATAATTGGACCATTCATTTTGGACCTATAGCCCAAAAATGATTTTTCGAGGTCCGATTTTAGAGTTTTTTGCTTATATCTCAAAAACTATTAAGATACAAAGAAACTATTAGAAGATAAAATGTTCAGCTCAATATGGCTGACAAAATGGGATCAAGGTCAAAGGTCATGGTCCTTAGCAACAACGTTATTTGCCATAAATGTCCTTAGCAACCATAGGCAAAAAGTTTTGTAATGTTGTAAAGAGGAAATAAATGGCATTGCCAACCGGAAGTGACTTTCATGTCCTTTTTTTTTAACAACAATAAATAATTACTTTATTTCTCAAATATGCTTGTTACAACATTCTACAAAGGCCCAAGCTTCCTTTGCAGATAATAAATACATACATTATTCATTAGATTATAGATATATATATGATGAATAGATATATAAGCAATATATTATTACAAATTTGACATAATTTTATTCAATAACCCATATTTTCCTGTTTTATCAAAAACATATTTTCTTTTAGTAAATTCATTTACAAAAATTGCATATGTGTCTATAAATTTTCTTCTTTGTTCTGACATAAAATAAGTTTTAAAAATTGAAAATCCATAAATTGTAAGAAAAAAGTTAATATTAAAATATTTTTCATCCTAAATCTTGTAGCCAAGAACAATGTGTTTCAAACTAATATCATTTGAAATATTACACTTTGACAATAACAACTGTATTTTTTCTCTAAAATTTCTTAAATATGGACATAAAATGAAAAAATTTAAGTAGTCTTCTTCTTCTTTACAAAATGTACATAAATTATCCTCTGAAATTCTCCATTTACACAACATTTTTTTATTAGGTAGAATACAATTTAATAACTTATATCTATATATTTTTAGTTTATTCTCAACAAGAAAATGAAATATAAAATGAAAAAGATTAGTAAAGTTATACTCATCTTTTACTTCAAAATAATTTTTCCATATATTGATACCTATTGATGAGGAGAATTTCTTTTTAATAAAAACACTATAAAACATTTTGTTTGTTAAGCAGAAACATCTTTGCTCATATCACTACATTTAAACATTTGCTTTTTACAATTGACCACAGTATTGCATGATTGTTCTTTTTTCAATTCAGATTGCCAACTTAAAGGTATAGCCTTTTTTAAAATAGATATTTCAGAGATCCAATTAACTTTAATCTTTAATTTTTATAGGACAGTATTTTGACATATCTCTCCATTTCTATTTAGTATGTCATTGATATATATTATACCACTGTTAATAAAATTCATAAAAAATAAACTTCTGTTACAAAAGGTAATAAGTTTGTTTCCCCAGATGACTTGCTTTCTGATCTCTAAATAAGTTTTTGGAATTTTACATTGCCCCCCTCCAGATTCTATCCAATATTTAAGTATATGTTGATAAAAGACAGGTATTTTGTCCAAGACATATTGTACTTTTTTAAGCTCTAAATTCATGTTAAAAACCAACCACTCGTTTTCAAAAACTGAGTAGTATTTATACGGTATAAGTTTCCAATTACTGAAACCATCACTTACAAATTTTTTCACCCAAGACACTTTAAGTGATTTAAAATAACTATCAAAATCAATCATATTGAGACCCCCGTCGTTAATTTTACCAATCAACGTATTTCGTTTTATTTTGTCAGGTTTATCTGACCAAATAAATCGAAAACATTTACTTTCTATTTCCTTTTAATATACATCATGTACTATAAGTACACTGGCTACAAAGGTAAAGAGTGGTAACATCAAGGTTTTAGTAATAAGAATTTTCCCCAAAATTGTCAAATTTCTCTTTTTCCAGTTTGCCAACAACCTGTTCATCTTTTCTATCTTCCCTTCCCAATTCAATTTTTGGACCTCTACTTTATCATGACCGAAATATATCCCCAAAGCTTTGACTGGTTTCTGTGTCCACTGAATGTCCCCAATCTTTTCAATACTTTTTTTTAATTTTCCAATCCATATTCCCTCTGTTTTATTCTTATTCATCAATAACCCAGAAAATGACCCAAAAATTTCAATGTCATTTAAAGCAGGAACTATATCTTCTGTGTAATTAAAGAACAGAGTTGTATCATCAGCTAACTGCGATATTTTGATACATCTATTTGTTCCATCGATTTTAATTTGAAACCCCCTAATAGCTCTGTTATTTCTTAAACGTAACGCCATAATTTCTACTGCAATTACAAAAAGCAGCGCAGACAAAGGGCATCCCTGTCTTACCCCCCTAGTATTTTTAAACATTTCTGAAACCCATCCATTATTTACTACACATGTTTGTATATCATTGTATAATGTTTTAACCCACTGAAGAAACGAATCATTAAATCCAAAATGTTTTAAAGTTTTAAACATAAAATCCCACTCCAGTGAGTCAAAAGCTTTTGAGAAATCGACAAAAATAATCGCTCCCTCTATATCATACAATTCTGAATAATTTATTATATCTTCTATCTGGCATAAATTGAAGCCAATGAAGCGGTTTTTGATGTATCCAGTTTGATCTTCGTTTATCAACTTAGGTAAGACTTTTTTAGGTCTTTGCGCTAACACATGGGATAAAAGTTTGAGATCTACATTAAGTAGAGAAATTGGCCTATAATTATTTAAAGATAAAGGATCACCTTTTTTAAATAACAAAGACAAAACACTAGAACGTTGTGATAACTCGTATTAAAAACATTTACCAATAAATGTTTTAATTGTTTCCAAAACATGTAATAAAACTCAACGGTCAAACCGTCTATACCAGGAGATTTATTTAATTTCATATTTTTAATACCACGTGAACATTCATCAATCGTGACTTCGCCGTCACATATTGATTTATCTTCCCCTTTTAACGATTTTTCTTTTTGTGTACCAAAAAAAAAATCTGCCGTCATGTGCTCATTTGGACATGTAGACGTATATAGATTTTGATAAAAATGCCTAATTTCTCCTAGAATTTCCGTTTGATCGGTTATAATTTTACCATGACTATTTTGCAACTTATTTATAGATTTCTTCACTTGCCTTTGCTTTTCTAGCCCCAAAAAATATAAATTATTTTTTCTCCCAACTCGATCCACCTCTCTCTTGATCTAACTTGTGCCCCCTAGCCCTTTGTTCATAAAATAATTCCAATTGGGACTCGATATATCTGATATTTGTACATCTAAATAATCTGTACTTTCATCAGAATTATTGTTTCTCAATTTCAAATGCTCTCCCTCCCTTGATTTCTTTGCTTTATTCTTAGAGTATCTCATCGTAGCCTCTCTTATTTCTATTTTAAAAACATCCCATAATGTACAACAGTCAACTTTTTTTTCATCAAACCTCTCTATATATTGATCAATCAGACGATTGATTAAAATTTTATATTCATTGTCCTGTAGTAAAGAATTATTAAATTTCCAAAAACCCCTCCCCTTTTCACTTCTTCCCAATCTAAAATTTAAACATACACACTGATGATCAGTATACTTTATCACAGCTGGTTTAATTTTACATGTCTCAACCAGGAATTTATAATCTTTACAAATCAATATCAAATCAATTCTGCTTGCCTGCGATCTGTCTTTTCTCATCCATGTAAATTGTTGAGTATTTTCATGAAGTTCCCTCCATATATCAATCAAATTATTTGATTTCAACAACTCTTTAAAACTATGAAATGGATTGTAATTCCCATTACAATTTTTCCTGTCTATTACCTTTGAGGTTTCATTAAAATCACCCCCAGCTATAATTATACCTATTGCGTTTTCTTTGATAAATGAATTAACCTTTTTGAAAAAAACATTTCGTTGGGTTTTACAATTGGGTGCATACAAGCACACCAGAGATAATATAGTTTCATCTATCTTAACATTAAGTAAAAGTAGTCTCCCTTCTTGATCAGAAAATTGACTAATGATTTCGAAATTCAATTTTTTATATAACAAAATTGACACACCTTTACTTGATGTATTAAAGTTATTACAATATACATCATAATCAGTGTTTTGTATAATTTCATTAGCGATACTCTCATTTATGTGAGTTTCTTGAAAAAATACTATATGATTTTTTTTTTTTTGCGATTTAACATATTCAATTGCTCTATATCTCTTATCTTTAGCATTAATGCCATTCACATTAAGAGTACATAGATTTATTGATTTTTCGTGAACCATGTATTAAATATAATTGAGAATAATATAGATTTGAACAGTACAAATACATCAACTGCATAAAAACATCGCAACATATAGCAAAAATAAAACACATTATGATTAATTCGTTCTGTCTGAACCCGAAACTTTTCTATTGTCGTTTCCGTATACAAATCTAACAATAATTTAAAGACTAGACCTCGTATGACCCAGTTTTTAGCCAGGCAGTCTAGACAGACTGACATGTGTACTGCTAATGAAATATCTTTATTCCTGCTGACGGTAAAAATATTCACCGATAAAAGGACAATGGAATTTATATACTTTGTGTGATTATTTTTAAGTGCACGAAACGACATGTTATATTTCATACATGTACAACAAAAAACATAAAAATTATAAACCATTTTCATTACGGACATTATGAGAAGTGGAAAGTTTATCTCTTAGAAGAACGGTATGTATATTTTACATATAGTTTTAGAAAAAAACTTTTCTTTACAGGTAATATATCTCAATATTAAATGCCGTAAGTAAGGTAAATGTATAATTGTAAAATCAATCAATAATAAGTACACGTGGTATTGACAATCGATCGTTGTTACATTTAGACCTTGACCCAAGGTAAAAATAAACATTGTACACATTGATGTTGTGTATCTATATTTAGATTCGGGAAAAACCGTTTGTAAACATGTTTACCAAAAGTGATCAGCTGTTTTTTGGTCTTTTCAAAATTCTTAATACGTATATAATAAATGTTGACAAAATATATATTGATAATAATAACAGATATATATTTATGATGTATTAGCATAGGTTTGTAAACATACGACCATAAATAAGTTTTGTTTTCTGTATAACATACAATATACAAATGAAAAACAACAGTTTTATCATACAATATTCACCAATTTCATTTAGTTTTACTACAACATTTCTATTATCAACCATCATATTTACTCTTTTATAGAGCTGAGTCATTTTATTGTTTATTTTTTTTATATTTTTGGGGGGTATATAATAATAAACACTATATACTTTTATAAAGTAATAAAACATTAGTTATATATACAATTTCTCATTTCTTGGTTTTCTTTGCACCATTTGTTTTATCTCTGCCATGTACTTGTTCTGTAGGGGTAGTTGGTGTATGATTGTACTGTCTCTGATTACCTCTATTGTCGGTGTTCTCATAAAACTGTCAATAGCAGGTTGTTGTACATTTGCACCCTTCTTATTATCTGTGTTGGCAGATTCTTTTCTTACAGTTTTTCACTTTTGCTGTTCACAGTTTTACCTTGAGGTTTATCTCCTTTACTTGTCAATGAGACTGGATTAACACTATGGCTTTCACTTACAAGTGTTGATTCATCTCTTTTTGGATCATTGTCATTTTCATTTTCTTCAGCATGATCAGTGTAAAAGTTTTTTGGGCAGTCCATCATTTTGTGGCCACTTTGATTACATGACCTACAAACCCACTCATTAGGACAATCTTGTATAATATGCCCTGGACTTAAACACTTGTGACATAGTTTTTTATCACCTTGGTTCCTATTCTCTAAGAATTCAGGCTGCCCACTGTGGAAGATTTTGGCAGCATATTTCCCAATCTGGAGGTTTCTTGGGATTGGTTTATCAATATTTTTGCTTATAACAAATCTATCACCTGTTTCGCAGTTGGTAAGTCTTCCATCAACTCGAAGCCTCTCTCGAAATAGCCCCTGGATGTTGCACCCTGCTAAAGTAAGGGCCCGATGGATTTGGCCATCATCCGCTGATAACGGAACGTTCTTAACTTTTATGCGGATGGTATTTCTTGGAGTCTTGATGGATTATTGGGGTTTTGATTGTGCAAGGGAATCTGCCTGCCACGCAGATTCAGGCCTTGACAGAGCAAAGACAGTTTGTCCCCCTCGTTATCCATGTATATCCTCCACATATCTCTGATCCTTTGGATGCCTTTTATACACTCGGCGGGCACTTTCGAACCGATAGCCTTGTATATTTCTACATTTGTGAGCCACAGGGATCGTTCGGGTTTTACTGAACCAAATAAATCCTGATCAAATAAGAATATAGGCTTTACGTTATCACTATTACTCTGATTACTCTTTGTTTGCGTATTACTGTTAAGTGAATTGTCTAATACTTCGGCGTATGACGCCATTTTGTCTTTGTTTTGATTTTTTTCTTCCACTTCGGGTATGGTTTCTGATTGTTTCCTACCTCTCACATATTGTAGGAGTTGATATATCTGTTCCTCTGTCAGTTGCTGACGTAAGGTATCCATATTGAGCGACATCTTCAATATTAATTACTTTGAAATTCAACTTTTTGCGGAGCACTGTTTTGGTCGCCTTAGCGAATCAAGGGACATCACTCCATCTTTCATGTCCTTAGCAACAAGCTAATTTTTCGAAAAAGTCCTTAGCAACCATTGAGCAAAAGACTAATAGAGGTCAAAAATTTTGTTAACATCACATTTTTCACCGAAATAAGACATCAAAATCAAACTCAACCATGTAATCATGGTGAAAACTGGTGAAAGACCTTGCAATTGTTCTTTGAACAATTGACTTTTTAATTAAGGTCTTTCCCACTACAGGGGAAAGACCTTATTGTATTTCTTCTGATTATTAAGGTCTTTCACCACAAGTGAAATATTTTACGAAAGGATATGGAGTAAATGAACATGAGACCATAACACATATGTTAACTCCAACTGCAATAATTTTAAATGAGCTGTATGGCCATTTCGGAAATTTATTCCTCATCAGCAGCACTAGAACCCAAACAAAGGAAATCTATAATTTCAAAAAATGTCTAAAATGCATAAAAACAAACGAAATCCGAATAATCAGAAATATCAAATATAAGTAAGGACAAAACTACGATGGAGGGAGTTAATCCTTAGGTTTTAGAATTTACATAAATTTAGATAATAGTAATTGAACAAAGTGTACACATGAGATATTATCTCATGTACAAGTACACCATATCTAAGAAAAATAAAGAGCATACATCTCTACCACGGGGAATTGTTTTACCAACTCCACACTGCAATAAAAGACAAACTCCTGTATTAAATATTTTATGAAAGGATATGGAGTAAATGAACATGAGACCATAACACATATGTTAACTCCAGCTGCTATAATTTTAATGAGCTGTATGGCCATTTCGGAAATTAATTCCTCATCAGCAGCACTAGAACCCAATCAAAGGAAATCCATATTCATGTATAAAACCAAACGAAATCCGAATATTCAGTAATATCAAATATAGCAAAGGACAAAACTACGATGGAGGGAGTTAATCCTTNGGTTTTAGAATTTACATAAATTTAGATAATAGTAATTGAACAAAGTGTACACATGAGATATTATCTCATGTACAAGTACACCATATCTAAGAAAAATAAAGAGCATACATCTCTACCACGGGGAATTGTTTTACCAACTCCACACTGCAATAAAAGACAAACTCCTGTATTAAATATTTTACGAAAGGATATGGAGTAAATGAACATGAGACCATAACACATATGTTAACTCCAACTGCAATAATTTTAATGAGCTGTATGGCCATTTCGGAAATTAATTCCTCATCAGCAGCACTAGAACCCAAACAAAGGAAATCCATATTCATGTAAAAAACCAAACGAAATCCGAATATTCAGTAACATCAAATATAGCAAAGGACAAAACTACGATGGAGGGAGTTAATCCTTCGGTTTTAGAATTTACATAAATTTAGATAATAGTAATTGAACAAAGTGTTCACATGAGATATTATCTCATGTACAAGTACACCATATCTAAGAAATATAAAAAGCATACATCTCTACCACGGGGAATTGTTTTACCAACTCCACACTGCAATAAAAGACAAACTCCTTATTGTTTTTCTTCTGATTATTAAGGTCTTTCACCACAGTGAAAGACCTTATTGTAATTCTTCAGATTATTTTTTTTTATTCTTTTTGGTAATAGCAATAGCTGTGAAAAAACTACGCGACATATCATTTCGATACTTGGTGTGATAAATCAATATCACTGCGGGATCTCAAAACTGAGGGCAGCATACCGAGCTATTTTTAGTAAAGGAGTTATCTGCCCCAGAACAAAAAATCTTGTTATCGCTTAAACTCGGAAACCGTAAAAGATAGCTGATTAAGAGTAATGAGTAAAATGTTCCTTGAGTCATGACGGAACTTCGTTACATTTGAACCGAAACTGTGCGGTTGGTATTTTTTGAGTTATTGCCCTTTGAATAATTTTGGGTTTCCGTATTTTTTTTTCTCAGAAACCGGAAGTCGTAGAGACCTGAAACCTTCACCATTGTTCATAAGTTATATGTGGCCATCTAAAAATGTCAAGGTCAAAGGTCACCCGTCAAGGTCACCGATAACCTTTAGCCTTGTTATCGCTTCAACTCGTAAACCGTACTAGATGGCTGAAAACATATAATGAGAAAAATGTTCATTATCATGAGACGCAACTTTGTTACATTGGTCCGAAGAGGTTTGACGACTCTTTATATGAGTTATTGCCCTTTGAAAGATTTTGAGTTTCCGTTAATGCTTAATACTCCCAAACGATAAGTCGTAAAGACCTGAAACCTTCACCATTGTTAATAAGTGATATATGGCCATCTAAAAAATGTCAAGGTCAAAGGTCAACGGTCAAGATCACCGATGAACTTTTGCATTGTCATCGCTTTAACTCGTAAACTGTAAGAGGTAGATGATCAAATGTATTTGAGAAAATGTTTGTCTCATTGAGGTCTTCATTTGACACTGGGGTTTGAAATAATTGGACCATTCATTTTGGACCTATGGCCCAAAAACTATTTTTCGGGTCCGATTTTAGAGTTTTTTGCGTATATCTCAAAAACTATTAAAGATACAAAGAAACTATAAGAAGGTAAAACGTTCAGCTCAATATGGCAGAGAAAATGGGGTCAAGGTCAAAGGTCAAGGTCCTTAGCAACAACGTTATTTGCCATAAAACTCCTTAGCAACCATATGCAAAAAGTTTTGTAATGTTGTAAAGAGGAANAGGATGATTTGTCATGCAAAAAAATTTTTTGGGGTCGCGACCCCGGTTACGCGTTTTTGACCCCTAATTTTGTCGATTTCTCAAAGTTATCGGAATTTGATGAAATTTGGTATCCAGGTAGCTTTAATGACTCTGATTACATATCTGGGGTAAAAAAAATGTTTGTCCGCCATTATCAAAATGGCCGCCATTCGAAATTTTGTTATCGCGATATCTCGGAAACGATAAAAAATTTATGAAAACATTGTGTTGCAAAAATACTCCTCTCATAAAGATCTACATTTCTGGTTGGTCAAAAAAAAATTTTCGTCCGCCATTTTCAAAATGGCCACCATTTGAAATTTTGTTATTGCGATATCTCGGAAACAATAAAAAATTTATGAAAACATTGTGTTGCAAAAATACTCCTCTCATAAAGATCGACATTTCTGGTTGGTCAAAAAAATTTTCGTCCGCCATTTTCAAAATGGCCGCCTCGAAATTTTGTTATCGCGATATCTCGGAAACGATAAAAAATTGATGAAAACATTGTGTTGCAAAAATACTCCTCTCATAAAGATCTACATTTCTGGTTGGTAAAAAAAAAATTTCGTCCGCTATTTTCAAAATGGCCGCCATTCAAAATTTTGTTATCGCAATATCTCGGAAACGATAAAACATTTATGGAAACATTCTTTGCAAAAAGATTCCTCTCATTGAGATCTACATTTGATACAATTAAAGGAAAACTCTACGATGTACCGTTTTTGAGTTATAGCCCTTGACACTATTCGGTAAATTGTTTTTTTGGGAATAACCAATGATATAGTAAACATATATATTTAAAATGATCAGTGCGAAGAGACCTTCAATTTGAGTACCAGGTTGAAGGTCATCGGTGACCTTTGACCGTGACCTTTGACCGTGACCTTTGACCTTGTTATCAGATAAATTCGGAAACTGTAATAGATAGCTGATCAAATGTAATGAGAAAAATGTTCACCTTTACGAGACGCAACTTTATTACATTTAGTCCGAAATCATTCGACGACTCTTAATATGAGTTATTGCCCTTTGAAAGATTTTGGGTTTCCGTTAATGCTAAATACTCCCAAACGATAAGTCGTAGAGACCTGAAACCTTCACCATTGTTCATAGGTGATATACATGTATGGTCATCTAAAAATGTGAAGGTCAAAGGTCATTTGTCAAGGTCACTGATGACCATGGGCTTTGTTATCGCTTAGACTCGTAAACTTTAAGAGATAGGTGGTCAAATGTATTGGAGAAAATGTGTGTCTTATTGTCCTCTGCATATTTTTGACCGAAATATACCGGTACAACAAAATCAAAACTCAAACATGTAATCATGGTGAAAACTGGTGAAAGACCTTGCAATTGTTCTCTGAACAATTGACCTTTTAATTATTTTTTTTCCGCGGCCAATATAATAAAAGTGTCGCGATATATCTATTCGATACTTGGTACACTTAATCGACATTGTTGCCTGTCGAAGCCACTGGCCCTGCGAAACCGATCTATTTTGACTATCGGAGTTATCTCCCCGAATACGGTTTTTGTTGTTATCGTAATAGACCAAAAACCGTAACCGATATCAAAATTCTGAGGCAAGGAAAATGTTTCACACATCCTCAGCATGATTTGTGATGCAAAAAATTTTTTTTGGGGTTGCGACCCCGGTTACGCGTTTTTGACCCCTAATTTTGTCGATTTCTCAAAGTTATCGGAATTTGATGAAAATTGGTTTCCAGGTAGCTTTGATGACCCTGATTACAAATCTGGAGTCAAAAAAAAAAAAAAAAAAAAAAAAAATTTTTTCCNGGCCGCCATTCGAAATTTTGTTATCGCGATATCTCGGAAACGATAAAAAATTTATGAAAATATTGTGTTGCAAAAATACTCCTCTCATAAAGATCTACATTTCTGGTTGGTCAAAAAAAAATTTTCGTCCGCCATTTTCAAAATGGCCGCCATTCGAAATTTTGTTATCGCGATATCTCGGAAACGATAAAAAATTTATGAAAACATTGTGTTGCAAAAATACTCCTCTCATAAAGATCTACATTTCTGGTTGGTCAAAAAAAAATTTCGTCCGCCATTTTCAAAATGCCCGCCATTCGAAATTTTGTTATTGCGATATATCGGAAACGATAAAAATTTATGAAAATATTGTGTTGCAAAAATACTCCTCTCATAAAGATCTACATTTCTGGTTGGTCAAAAAAAAAATTTTGTCCGCCATTATCGCGATATCTCGGAAACGATAAAAAATTTATGAAAACATTGTGTTGCAAAAATACTCCTCTCTTTAAGACCTACATTATTCGTTGGTCAAAAAAAAATTTTTGTCCGCCATTTTCAAAATGGCCGCCATTTGAAATTTTGTTATCGCAATATCTGGGAAACGATAAAAAATTTATGAAAACATTATATTGCAAAAAATGATCCTCTCATTGAGATCTACATTTAATTCCATAGAAAGAAAACAGTGCGATGAACCGTTTTTGAGTTATAGCCCTTGACGCGTTTCGGTAAATTGGTATGTTGCGAATAACTTTTAAACGCTAACAGATAATATAGTAAACATATATGTTTAAAGTGATCAGCATGAAAAGACCTTCAATTTGAGTACCAGGTTGAAGGTCATCGGTGACCTTTGACCTTGACCTTTGACCTTGTTATCAGATTAACTCGAAAACCGTAATAGATGGCTGATAAAGTATATCAGCAAAAATGTTCATCATGTCTAGGTCTACATTTGTCTTATTGGACTGAAGCTCTCCGATGACTCCCTGAAGAGTTATTGCCCTTGACGCGCTTCAGAAATAGGTTTTTGTGTACATTTATAACTTTTAAACCTTTACAGATGGTATGGTCATGTAACATATCAAATTAATCATCAAAAGAGACCTTCAATTTGAACCCAAGGTCAAAGGTCATCAAGGTCATCGGTCAAGATCATAGCCAATTTCTACGTTTATTTTATCTTAAAATCTTTAAAACGATTAGAAATGGTTACTCTAATATATTGGAGACAATGTGCATCTCATCAAGATGATTTTAAACATGTGACATGACAAAACATAACACTAAACACAACATAGACTGGGAAAGGTCGACCTTGCAATTGTTCTCTGAACAATTGTCTTTTTAATTTGCAATGTAATTCGAATGATAAATAACAATACCGAAATCACTGTACATTTAGTTTCTGTAGATAGTCATTACAATAACGTGTATCACTACAGTGCAGATCACAACACCGACACTTTTTGAAAAATTGATAAAGGAATCATATGAAAGCAAAATAAGTGAGAAATAAGAAAGGGTCGCTTCTATTTCACTATAGGAATGAAAAGTCATATTTGAAATTGATGCAAAACATCAATATTTAAAGTTATTAAAAAACTCAAACTTGAAGGGCATTTCCACAACGGTTTGGATAGTGCATTGTATAGTCGATATGCATACAGTTGTGAATATAAATGGAATATCAAAATGATTCATAATAAACATTATTTTATAAAATAAGCATTGCAGGGATATGGAGTAAATGCACCCGAGACAAAGTGTCCACAAATATGATCGTAAAAGCAATGTAACAATGCTTTTATTGTTGTTCTTCATCTTAAAGTCACCATAGGGCCTGCTTGACAATCACAAATAAAGGCAAGAATAAACCTCTTTTAATTGTAATAAATTACAAGAGTATTGCATTATGCCAAAAATCTCAACAAAAGAAGAATACGCTGTATAATGCTTTTTCAACTGCCTATTTAAGTTCCTTATTACAATCTGAATTTTGTCTTTTATTCATCACGTTATGTCTCATGGTCAAGTGTTATGAATAGGTAAATCTAAAAAAAAAAAGACTAGTCCTTCAATACAAGATGATTTTTGCTTCACTCATTTCAATCAATTCTCATTGTAATAGGTAATTTGGTCAAGAAGTTATATATTTTTGGAGTAATTTTTTTTTCAATAGTATTCTAGCAACCTGTTTATATTGCATAATTTTAGCTATTTTATAACGCCTCTGTAATTGCCTACATGACAGTGGACAGTGATTTTATAACGCCTCTATAATTACCTACAACACAACGGCAGTAGAATGCCGAAGGAACAAAGCACAAGATTACACAAATCAAAGTCCACAGACAAGGCAAAAGCAAGAACACCAGAAGACGGAAGACCAAAGACACCACATGCCCAAAAAACACAAGAACATTACATATACAACACAATAAACTAAAGCACTAACAATGTGAACTCTCAAAAAACAGAGTGACATCAGGTGCTCCGGAAAGGTAAGCATGTCCTGCTCTGTATACATCACCCGTCACACGGTCAGTGAGGCATATGTTTTGAAATAACTGTTAGGTTGTTACTGATTGGCTATTGTTATTTTCTAACCCTGAGACAAAACCAATTGAGAACCATGGTACGTGTAACTTCTCTAACCCTCAAACAGTACCAAGGTTAAAATTTTGGAAAGCTTCTGTACATGTTGTAAACACTTTAGTTTTCACATGACAGATGACAGTTATTGTAAGATCACGTTGTTACTTAATTTTATGTTTGTTTTCGATCCCGCATCCATAAGCTAAATAAAACACGGATGTAGCGTTGTTCGAAAATTCGTGATAAATTCCACTCAAACCGCTCCTGGTGGTCGTCTTGAAATTACTTAGAGGGATCATATATTGTAACGGTAATTGGCCATAACTGAATGAATTCACATGTCCAGTGTTTATTTACATTTCAGTCAGCATGATACGTCCGGTAATAGTGTATTTGACAGATTAATTCAAACGCTTGGGTGATCTTTCCCTTTGGCGGGGAATCAGACAGTTTGGTGTGAAATGTCAAATGGTACGGTCCGCTGGACAGGGGTGTCTAAGGGGAAACTCAATAGGGAAATAATGGGGTTCCATAGGGTATCACCCCTTTGACAAGAAATAATTCCAATGTCCAAACCTTGGCCCCTAGTATAAAAAGGATATCAGATAGACGCTCAGCATTTCCGTGAAGGGAACCCAGGAAGAAACCTCTATCGGTAGGTCTCTTAATTGAAATAGAAAGTAAACAAAGGGACAATCTGTCGCAGCAGATTGTGAAACTTCGCCAAGGGGTGAAGAGCAAAGTGATCAACAAGTCGAAAAGGTGTACCGGCGAAGGTACAAGTTGTTCCATTGCTTGGTTCTACCATGCGTTTGTAGGAACTTTGTCTCATGTGCATGTACTCTAGATCCTTTTATTGTCTATTTTCTTAATATTATCTAAAACAATAGTTCGATTTTAGTAATATAACCTTTGACCTAAATCTGAAATTAGTATGTCCGTGTCTTACAGACTAACTGATGATTGTGTAAACAACAAGGGTCGGTGCCGGCTCTTATTAATTTGAACCATATGCCAAAAATTTCTCCGTGTGTTAAGACGTTTGTTAAACCCGATTTTAAGCCCTTTTCACCAGAGTCAAATTGGTTTCTTGTTCAACGTTGAACGTTCAACTTTCAAAAAAAAAATTTTCAGTTCAACGTTCAACATTCGCAGTTCAACGTTCAACATTCAAATTTTTTTTTTCAGTTTTACGTTCAACATTCAGACTTTTTTTTTCAGTTCTACGTTCAACATTCGCAGTTCAACGTTCAACATTCATTTTTATTCAGTTCAACGTTCAACGTTCGCAGTTCAACGTTCAACATTCAATTTTTTTTTCAGTTCAACGTTCAACATTCGAAGTTCAACGTTCAACATTCATTTTTTTTTTCAGTTCAACGTTCAACATTCGCAGTTCAACGTTCAACATTCAATTTTTTTTCAGTTCAAAGTTCAACATTCGCAGTTCAACGTTCAACATTCAATTTTTTTTTCAGTTCAATGTTTAACATAAGAAATTCAACGTTCAACATTCAATTTTTTTTAGTTCAACGTTCAACATTCGCAGTTCAACGTTCAACATTCAATTTTTTTCCAGTTCAACGTTCAACATTCGCAGTTCAACGTTCAACATTCAATTTTTTTTTCAGTTCAACATTCAACATTCGCAGTTCAACGTTCAACATTCATTTTTTTTCAGTTCAACGTTCAACATTCGCAGTTCAACGTTCAACATTCAAATTTTTTTTTCAGTTCAACGATCAACATTCAATTTTTTTTCAGTTCAGCTATCCTTTGATAGTCGTTGATTGTGTCCAAAGTGAACGGTGCCACATTGGACTTTTGAGTCAATGATATGTATTGTGTGTGTGTGTATGTGCCCTATTATGTCTTTTGTTTGAAATTTTATTGCACGTATATTTACCGAAATAATAAAACAATCTTAAGAGAAATAATCATAAAAAATAGGTGCGCAAATAAATGAGGCAACAGATTGGACAGGTTTCTTTTCTCTTACTCCGAAATTTTATTTCATTTAATGAGGTACCGACGCTTGACATTTAAAAATCGTTTACGTTGTTTACTTCAGCAGGGGTGCTTTGTTTAAATGTTAAATCTGTTCAATTACATTAAATTATATAATTCAAAACATTAAAAAATGAGTAAATTGAACACGTTTAGATATATAAATATGATCATCGCTTGTATATCCGAATTCCTTTTGTTGAAGTACAATCTAGATACAGGTAAGCATAATTTTGTTTTCTCAAAACAAATCTATTTATTGTTTTCCCTGAAATGGCAGATTCTAAAATGTGAGTAGTCACATAAGGTCAACCTCGGATATATCCGGGTCAACCGGATATGGCTTTTACGGAAAGGCTCTGCAGGATAATACAACCATGGGGAAGGATGATAAATAATTATATTTATCAGCTGAACCCACGTTAAATGATTGCTTTGTCATTTGTAAAGCTGCATCAAAAATATTTCAATTTGTTTAAATAATTGTTATGGTAACTTTGGTGTTTAGTTATTTTGACACAGTTTAATTTGTATGCATTATCTTTTAAAAAGTGCACGTCTAAAACAACAGCAGTAAAATACAAATGAAACAAAGTATTAACAAAAATCGAAGTCCAAAGACTAGGCAAAAACGAGAACACAGAAAACAATGACGTTAGACAGCTACAGTTGGGTGCTGACGCAACATTCCATCCAAGTGCACTCCGAAAGCGTTCCTCGCGTGCACTTCGCGTGCACTTGAAAGTGATTCCATGACAGCCTGGAGTGAACTTCTGACCACTTTCAAGTGCACTTGAAAAGAAGATGCGATCGCGGGAGTGATCGCAAAGTGCACTTGAAGTGAACTTCGTGGCAGCTTTGGATTACTCTTAGCGATTGGTCAGTTCAAAACACGTGACGTGACGTGACGAAATTAACTTTAAGCAAAAAGTATGAAAACTCGACGACTTAACTCTCTTTTTAATCTATTTTTTATAATAAATTAAAACCAAAATGCCATTATAAATTATAGCGTTCTTTTGTTTATTTATACATTCCATGCTTACGTCACATTATATTCTACATAAATCTTTCAAAAAAGGGTATTTCACCGAGGCCTATGTTCATGCTTGAGACATTAAATTCATATGTTATTTCAAAAAAACTTTCTCGCAATACCAAATTTATACATCGATTTTCAAAAATGACCTCAAAAATGGGAGATATTATTTGTCAGTGCTTATTTTATTTTCGCAACACAACATTTGTATATATTTTTCCCAAGTACCTTATAAGATTGAAATATTTTGCAGTTTAGCAGTTTTCCTTTCTCACGATACTTAATTTATGCATCTTTTGTCAAAAATGAATCCAAAAGTGGGAGATATTATATGTTGGTGCTTATTTCGGCTATATCCTCATTTTCCCCTAGGGGGGAGAAAAAATACCACATTTTTCAAACCATAAAACACAGATGTTTCAAATGAAAAATAAAAGAAAGATTTTATTCCTCAATGTTACTTATTTCGTCTTATCTATGGTGTTTGAAATAAGAATGTTAAGACGAAATAAGTTGCATGAATGATTTGGTAGAGGGGAAGAATCAGAATCAGTATATAAATCACTTTCTTATAGAAAACAGTGTCTTTTAGTGGGTAGAGGGGGAAGAATCAGGATCAGTATATAAGACATTTTCCTATAGAAAACAGTGTCTTTTAGTGGGTAGAGGGGGAAGAATCAGGATCAGTATATAAGACACTTTTCTATAGAAAACAGTGTCTTTTAGTGGGTAGAGGGGGAAGAATCAGGATCAGTATATAAGACACTTTCCTGTACAAAACAGTGTTTTTTAGTGGGTAGAGGGGGAAGAATCAGGATCAGTAAATAAGACACTTTCTTATAGAAAACAGTGTCTTTTAGCCTGGGTAGAGGGGGAAGAATCAGGATCAGTATATAAGACACTTTCCTATAGAAAACAGTGTCTTTAAGGGGGTAGAGGGGGAAGAATCAGGATCAGTATATAAGACACTTTCCTATAGAAAACTGTGTCTTTTAGTGGGTAGAGGGGGAAGAATCAGGATCAGTATATAAGACACTTTCCTGTAGAAAACAGTGTCTTTTAGTGGGTAGAGGGGGAGGAATCAGGA
>MJUU01048318.1:992-19311 GCA_002080025.1 Modiolus philippinarum | reverse complement strand
ACAAAAACAAAAAAAAACAAAAACAAAAAAACAAAAAAAAACAAAAAAACGTGTAAAATCATATGTGTATGTGTATATATTACTTTGTTATCCAAATTTTAATGTACATTTCATGTTAATAATTAAATTTGTCTGTTACTTACCCGTAGCATAAATCCCAATATATAACAATCACTATCTAGCATTATTACACCATTAAATTAAGTACCACATATGTCTTGTTAATTCCATCACATCCAAAGAAAACACTATAGATATATTGAAAATCACATATTTTGTACAAAAACCCTGCATCATTTACAAATTACACTTATGAAATATCCACCATTTTTACGCTCCAAACTTATCATAAAGTAAAGTAAAATATATAAAACTCGCCAATTCAAGAAATTTCAATCAGTATTGGAAACATTCGAACTATCACTGTAAATTATTCTCCAAAAACGTTCACATCTACCAAGAGTACAATATCTACCTGTAACAGGTCAAATGTCATGCCCCACTGGGATCGTGCTTACCGTGAACATATAACTTAATTGCTAATGCCTAGGTAATGCCAATATATGACACTAAAAATTACGTATTTTTCTTTAAATCTAAGATAGTCAATAGAAAATTAGACATACAAAGGATATACATGCTCAAATCAAGTTAGTGCCGACTTATACCCTCGAACTACTACACGTACTTACAGTTTGCTCAACCGGGGAATCATAACCTAAATTTGTACATTGTTAATATCACCCGGGCATTAAAGTATTTTTTTTAATATATAATATACTGATGTCCTGCTGATAAATGATGTATATAAACCTGTTTACGCTTTTTCTGTGGTAAATACTGATATCTAATTTTTTCACTTATATTTTTACTTTTTACACAAACACACCGGTAGGGGTGATTCTTTCAGATACCCCGGGGTAAATCTGGAGAAGTCACCGATATCAGTATATTTATAATCTCTGGATGAAAAGTTTCACATGCATGGATCTCTGGAAGAGCAGACAAGTAACAAATTAACAAACATATTTTAAATGTTTATCTCTTTCGGGAAGGGGGTAGTACATGTTTTAGTTCTATGGACCAAGCACTAACGATCCTTAACAGGGAAGGGAGTTAAGTACCTACAAAATATATATTATGTTAAAATAAAAGCATTATATCCTACCCCATACCTAACTGTATACTGTCTGATAGGGAGAGAGCGAGGGAGACGTCTCCCTCTCTCACTCTTTATACAGAAACTACTTTAACGTAAATGTTATTAGTATAGGATATGATGCTTCAAAATATATAGGGTATAAAAGGATCTGGTGTGAGGAACCATACTTAAAAGGGGACCAGTTTATCTCACTTCACATTGTATTAAACCATGTGCAAATTTACAAAGTATACAATTGAACGTATTACAACTTAAATATAAGCTGCTAGGTTATAATTTTCAAAACTTTACAACGACAATAAAAAGAACACGAAAACAAATATGAATTATCGTTTCAATTTATCACAAACATTATTTTCAGCACAGACAGCATTTTTGTTCTAGACTATTTTAAATTGTCACTAAAGTATGTATATTCAACTCGCCAAAATCATTAAATCATTAAACATAACATTTTTTTTTAAAATAAGACAGGCAATATTATACTGTCGATATTGTGTACAAGGGCGCAATTACTGAATAGTAAGTCGCCCCCCAAAACAATAGAAGAAGAAGATAATTGTGATACATGTAATATTAAACAAAGCTTATCTAATTTGGCTAATTAGTTGTTTATTATTTTATTCTGATCAAAATATCGCAATAATTAAAGCAGAAACAAATAGGATTTAATTACAGTGGTAAACAAAGAAGTGGAGAGGAAAATCTAATATAGAGAATCCAAACCAATATATAGGCAATACAAATGGAGACAGAATGACAAATCCCGATAATTCAGTATTTCAGTAGACATCGGCAGTATCAGTGAGAGGCCAGTATAACTGTAAAATTTTCAGGTCATTGGATCCCAAAGCAAATTTAACGAAATTGTGAAGAATATCCGGTCAATATCCCCGATTATGTAAAGAATGTAAGAGACGTCCCAGTTTTTCTGGATTTTTTTATCAGTGTTTGACATTTTTAAGGTGTCTCAGTGGTATTATTCCGCCATTTTTATCTAATTATTGTTCATTTAGGTTTCATTCATTAAGATATTCAACAAAGTACTTATTTAAAATGAAAAGAAAGTTCAAATGTATTTACAATTTATATTCCTAATCATTTTTATAACATTTTCATCACAAAAACGTGAGCTAAAACTTATTAGCTTTAAATATGTTGCTGGATTTACAGAACACAGAAATTACTCAAGGGAGATAATTTGATAAAATATTTTAACAAAGATATCACTAGAGAAATTAACATTTTGCAATTTTTCTCTCTTATTTCATCGGTGACCCCTAATTTTTATTTTTCATATGTAAATTACATAATGATAATTAAACACATGCAAAGTATGAAAAAATTCTATAATAGATTTTTAAAACTATCCTCTCATATGATCATTTTCCCTATCATTTCTATGTAAAATCCTGAAATTTTCAATTACAGATTTTGCGCTTAAATGCACGGTGACCCCCAAATTTTATTTTACATTTTGAACATTAATACAATTATCTTTTTACAAAGAAAATTTCACAAAATTCTATAATAGGAAATTAATACCCTGCAGACACCTTAACAACATTTCCGAAAAAAAAAAACGGCGATGAGAAATGCCCTTAGTAATAAGCTGTTTGCGAGTCGCATCATTTGGATATCAAATGTTCATATCTTCCATAAAACTTCTTTAATGTGTTGATCGATTTATGAAATCTGTAACGTGTGGATGTGATAGTAAGCTTATGTTCATTTAAGTCTTAAAGACTAGTACGAATCGCACATGCCTGGATGTTCAAACCGCACAGAAATTTGTATTTTCTTATTTGTATTTATTGATTTTTTTTTTTTGAGGAAATACCCATTGGAAAAGTCTTATCTGCACTGTATTTGACATCAACTTTCACATATCAGCCATACAGATGATTCAGTGAAAGCAACTAATGATCGCGTACAGCTTCATATTATAAACAACTAAGCGGACAGACTTGAATACACAAGGTAGCAACTAGTCGGACAGACATAATTCAATGGGTGCGCATGAAAAAACGTCTTTTATGGAAATTCAAAGGCACCACTAGCAGATGTAAACCTATACGTGAGTAGCCTGGTGGCTATTGTATCTACCACATATATTATGTTTAGGCAAGGGTGCGTACAATTATAAATAAGACAGTTAGAAAGGGTCGAGTCAGAATTTTCTTATCGCAAATCTGATGATTAATCCAGATTTAAATGCATAATTCTCTGATCTAATGTATCTCCAAATGGTATAAACTATTCCAATGGTACATGTGCATTGATATAGCTGAAATTTTTCTCAACTCATCAAGTATTATTCAATAGAGAGCCTGAAATGAGGTCCAAAAAGCGAAAATCTTGGACGACAACTTCCGTTTTGATTCACTGTCCGGTTATACCCTGTGAATATGACTAATGTTAATTCCCTGTGTCTTTGCACAGGTACTTTGTCAGGTGAATGTATGTATAGACGTTTTCAAATACATATATCAGTTGTAGAAGAATATTATCAGCCTGTATCAATGGTTACGCAATCGCTTGATTGTTTATTACGTAAACAGGTAAAGGGGGTCATAAAATTCTTGGCCAGTCTTGTCCTGTTGATTACACGCGTAGATTTTAATGTACACCTACAGCTTCACTACAGGAAATAGGATGGTAATGATGATAGTTTCATGTCAAAATGAAAATTTTATAGACCTTACTGTGCATTGAAAACTGAATGCAAAAAAAAAATATTTTAGATGAAATCATTTAAAACCTTTTAGGTAATAAGCATTAAAAAATACAGTCAATTCTTTATTGTTGAGTATATAAATATTGTAAGGAATTCTATAAGAAAATATAAAAGATATTGAATTATATATTTTATAAATATGTACAATACGGTCGTCAGCAGTTGAGCAGTTAAATCTGTAAGACCGATAAAGTTGAACATGAGCAAACAATGCTATTTTATTTCCCTTTAAATTAACACAGGGTAAAGAATTAACACAATAAAGGAAGTATATTTAGATATCAAAATATACGTCCTGGACGTCCAAGACAGTTAACGAATAGGGGACATCTCGGCCCGCGGACAAGTCGGACCAGGACCACTCGGACCGTCGAAGAGACAACTCGGACCGTCATGGAGACAACTCGGACCGTGAAATTTTCAAAGTTGGCTTGTCTAAAAGGACAACTCGGACCGTCGAAAATATAAAGGTGGCTCGTCTAAACGGACAAATCGGACCGTAAAAAAAATAATAATAAAGGCAACTCGTCTGAAATGACAAATCGGACTCTATAAAAGTGTTACTAATTGTTATTTTTAGTGTATTTAACTATCTAATTATCTAATTAAGGGAAATTGAATAGAACGTAAACAGGATCATTATCGGAAATGTATGAACCAAAGAAAAATAATAAGTCAATCACTGAAAATTCAAGGTTGATTGGTAATGAAAATAACACAAGCTCGTTACTCGAAATTCATGATCTAAAGGAATAATTAATCAATGAAAATTGTAAAAAGGACTTGTTTAAATAAAGAAGGCACAAGCTCGTTATTAATTAAGGCAAACTTCGCCGTTCCCAGCGCAAGAAAACTAGAGAAACCCAATGAGAAAACGACTGTTCTCACTATGGAAGCAGTATGCCACCAATCAGTCGTCTAATTAAAGAAGTGTGGTTCAATTTACGGTCAAACAGTAGGGTGACTTTGGTGCTATAATTTTTATCAGGACAATAACATTTATTAAGTGTTGTGAACATAATGATATTATACCACTTATATAGCTTGTGCTTACGCTTTTTAGTGTTTTTCTTGTGCTTTGAATGAAGTTTTTGAATCAGGAATATTTATAATTTGAAAGATGTCAGTTTCGTTATCATATCTAAATTTATCAGTAAAAAATATAACAATTTTTTTCCCTAAAGTGAACTCAGAATACAGTTTATTCAAAGACATAGCAACCACTTCTCCCAAGAGTAGTCTGTTTATTGATGGGCCGAGATGTCTCATTTAAAACAACATGTTTTCACATTTCTAGGCTTCTATGGGGGTATGAATAGTCTTTTTCAATTTATTGACGGGACGACATGTCTTTTTAATGCTGTAAACAAATTCAGCAGATCATATCTACAGTTATTTGTTTCTACCCTGTGTAATCCAATGTCTAAGGTCCGACTTTTCTTACACTATCAAATACAAAACAAAATCACACATCCAGATGTCTTCCTCGATGGTCCGAGTAGTGTCTCTCTTCACGGGCCGACTTGTCCTTTTTGTCAAAATTGACGGTCCGAGTGGTCCTGGTCCGAGTTGTCCGCGGGCCGAGTTGTCCTGCACCCCAGTTGAACAACTGCTTAATTTCACAAAAAACATGTAAAATCAGTTAAAAAATGCAAAATATGCAAGTAACAAATAATGTCCTGTCCCCTCCTGAAGTATATGTCGCTGTTAGAGCAATGAGACACAATTAACTAGCTTACACCAGAGAAAAGGCCATATAATATTCGTTTTACTGGAAATATTTTCAGTAGATTTGTACCAAATGAGTATAAGATGGTACTTACACCATATTACATACAATCAATATCCCTATTGTTGCATATTTCAGTACATTTGTACTAAATTTGAGTACTAGATGGAATTTATACCATATCGCATACTATCAATATGCCTATTGTTGCATATTTCAGTACATTTGTACCAAATTTAAGTATTAGATTGCATTTGCACCATATCGCATAATATCAATATCCCTATTGTTGCATATTTCAGTACATTTTTACCAAATCTGAGTACTAGATGGCATTTAAACAATATCGCATACTATCGATATCCCTAATGTTGTTTATTTCAGTACATTTGTACCAAATTTTGAGTAGTAGATGGCATTTACACCATATTGCATACTATCAATATCCCTATTCTTGCATACTAGTATTTTCACTTCATTTGTACCTAATTAGAGTACTAGATGGCATTTACACCATATCACATACTATTGATATCCCTATTGTTGCACAATTTTCAGTACATTTATACTAAATTTGAGTACTAGATGGCATTTACATCATATGGCATACTATCAATATCTCTATTGTTGGATATTTTCAGTAAATTTGTACCAAATTTGAGTACTAGATAGCATTTACACCATATCGCATACCATTGATATCCCTATTTTTGCATATTTACAGTTTACACATAATTCCATACTATTGATATTCATATTGTTGCATATTTGAGTGCTATATACAAAATGTAGCATTTACACCATATCGCATACCAGTCATATCCCTATTTTTGCATATTTTCAGTTCAATTGTACCAGATTTGAGTACTACATGGCATTTAAACCTGATTTACATCATATCATATACTATAGATATCCCTATTGTTGCATATTTTCAGTACATTTATACCAAATTTGAGTACAAGATGGCATTTACAACATGTCACATACTATAGACATCCCTATTCTTGCACATTTTCATGGTATTAAGGGACCGGTCAAAATTTATTTATGCATGGGACCGGAGCACAACTTAAATGTTCGATAAAAAAAGTTGCAGTCCCATGGTAACACTAATAAAGAAAAGCGATGTCCCATTCTGTTGAATTGCAAAAAAAGTTGGGTGTCCAATGCATATTTAATCAGTAATTACTTCACATGAGAAATTCCATTGATATGATCAGTACAGTACTTTTATACCAATAATGTTTAAATTGTTATCGGTATGTCAAAATAACTAGAATACTGACAAAGTCAGAAAGGGCCCCGCCCCTTGCATGTCCCAAAAACCTGTTTGCGGAATTTCATGGAAATCATAAAATAATATTTGGGGAAAATCATAAATAACAAAATCCTAAGTTATTGTAAATTATGTTTCTGTATATTGCCGTTTTGACAACTATGGGTCATCTTTTCAGATCAAATCAAAACATTGAATAAAAATATATGAAGGTCATTTCAAGTTACACAATGTATCATATGACAGAGCTAATTCTCAAAATATGATTTTTTTCTCATATATAAACTAAGTTTTTTTTCCCCAAAATGTTTTATGAATCTCCTAAAAATCATTAGGGGCCTTCTTTTGATCAAGTTCAACACTGTGCATAAAACTTATAAATATCTGTGAGGGTCATTTCAAGCTATCATACAACATAGAACTTATTCTCAAAATATGCTGTTTTTCATACAAGAGGCTCTCAAGAGCCTGTATCGCTCACCTGGACCATGGCTGCCATAGATAAAAGGCATTTCCAATAGAAAAAACGAAAAATAACATTTAGCAGAATACCTTTTTTTCTAAAATTACAGTATTCTTGTTTGGTTTCCATGGCAACCGAAAGATCCACCATCCAATACAACCCATAACAGAACACCATTCAAAAAAAATTTGGGCAGGGGTTCCCCTAATAATTAAAGTAATACGTAGTGCTGAAATTAAAACATGCAGACCACTTTTCAAATAAAAATTCAAAAATTTTGGCAGAGGTTTCCCTTAAAATCAATAGGGCCAATGTAAAAACTATGTTCCAGATGGGGGCCATCTTGGATGAGGTATGGACCTACAAGATACATTTTTTGGGTGGGACCACCTAAGGACCACTGTGGCTTAGATTGGTTCTAATTGGACTAGTAGTTTCTGAGAAGAAGATCTTTGAATGTATATTCCATAGGGTCCAATGTTAAAACTATGTTCCCGCTGGCGGCCATCTTGGATGAGGTACAGACCTGCCGGATATCTTTTTTGGAAGGGACCATCAAAGGACCAGTGTGCCTAAGTTTGGTTATAATTGGACTGGTAGTTTCTGAGAAGAAGATCTTTGAATGTCCATAGGGTCCAATGTTAAAACTAAGTTCCCCGTTGGCAGCCATCTTGGATTTGGTACGGACCTGTTGGATACCTTTTTTGGAAGGGACCATCTAAGGACCATTGTGACTAAGTTTGGTTATAATTGGACAGGTAGTTTCTAAGAAGAGGATCTTTGAATGTCTTTTCAATAGGGTACAATGTTAAAACTATGTTCCCGGCTGGCGGCCATCTTGGATTAGGTACGGACCTGCTGGATACCTTTTTTGGAAGGGACCATCTAAGGACCATTGTGACTAAGTTTGGTTATAATTGGACTGGTAGTTTCTGAGAAGATCTTTGAATGTCTTTTCCATAGGTCCAATGTTAAAACTATGTTCCCCGCTGTCGGCCATCTGGGATGAGGTACGGACCTGTTGGATACCTTTTTTGGAAGGGACCATCTAAGGACCATTGTGACTAAGTTTGGTTATAATTGGACTGGTAGTTTCTGAGAAGAAGATCTTTGAACGTCTTTTCCACAGGGTACAATGTTAAAACTATGTTCCCGGCTGGCGGTCATCTTGGATTAGGTATGGACCTGTTGGATACCTTTTTTTGGATGGGACCATCTAAGGACCATTGTGACTAAGTTTGGTTATAATTGGACTGGTAGTTTCTGAGAAGAAGATCTTTGAATGTGTTTACCCATAGGGTCCAATGTTAAAACTATGTTCCCTGCTGTCTGCCATCTTGGATTAGGTACGGAACTGTCGGATACCTTTTTTGGAAGGGACAATCTAGGGACCATTGTGACTAAGTTTGGTTATAATTGGACTTGTAGTTTCTGAGAAGAAGATCTTTTAATGTGTTTACCCATAGGGTCCAATGTTAAAACTTTGTTCCCCGCTGTCTGCCATCTTGGATTAGGTAAAAAACTGTCGGATACCTTTTTTGGAAGGGACCATCTAAGGACCATTGTGACTAAGTTTGGTTATAATTGGACTGGTAGTTTCTGAGAAGAAGATCTTTGAATGTCTTTTCCACAGGTTACAATGTTAAAACTATGTTCCCCGCTGGCGGCCATCTTGGATTAGGTAACCTGCCGGATACATTTTTTGGAAGGGACAATCTAAAGACCATTGTGACTAAGTTTGGTTAAAATTGGACTAGTAGTTTCTGAGAAGAAGATCTTTGAATGTCTTTTCCGTAGGGTCCAATGTTAAAACTATGTTCCCCGCTGGCGGCCATCTTGGATTAGGTACGGACCTGCCGGATACCTTATTTGGAAGGGACCATCTAAGGACCATTGTGACTAAGATTGGTTATAATTGGACTGGTAGTTTCTGAGGAGAAGATCTTTGAATGTGTTTACCCATAGGGTCCAATGTTAAAACTATGTTCCCCGTTGGCGGCCATCTTGGATGAGGTACGGACCTGCCGGATACCTTTTGTAAAGGGGACCACCCAAGGACTATTGTGACCAAATTTGGTTCCGATTGGCCCAGTGGTTTCAGAGAAGAAGATCTTTGAATGAAAAGTTTACGCCGGACGGACGGACGACGGACGGACGCTGGATGCCAAGTGATGGCAAAAGCTCACCCTGGCATAGCCAGGTGAGCTAATAAAAACTATGTTTTTCCCCTTAAAATGTATTTGGATTTTCCTCAAAAACAAAAGGGAGCTTCCTTTGGTCAAGCCCAACCTTGTGTATCAAAACCATCAAAATCCCTGAAGGCAATCTTAAGTTATCATATGACATAGAGCTAATTCTCAAAATATGCACTTTTTCATTTAAAAACTAAGTTTTTCCCCAAAAATCATTTTCCGATTTTCCTCAAAAACGAAAGGGAGCTTCCTTTGATCAAGTTCAACCTTGAGTATCAAAATCATTAAAATCCCTGAAGGCAATCTTAAGTTATCATACGACATAGAGCTAATTCTCAAAATATGCACTTTTTAATATAAAAACTAAGTTTTTTCCCAAAAATCATTTTCTGATTTTCCTCAAAGCGAAAGGGAGCTTCCTTTGGTCATGTTCAACCTTCAGTTTAAAACCGTGCATGCAATCTTGAGTTATCGTACGACATTGAAAACGCTGACGGACAGACAGACAGACAGACAGACAAGACAGACGGACGGACAGACGGACAGACAGGCTGATTACTATAGGGCACCGCCATTTCATGGTGGGCCCTAATTAGAACAAAATTGACAATATGGGAAACTATTTCTATGATTTTATATTTTATAAAAAAAATAGGCAAAATTATTATGTAATGTTAGAAAAATGATAAATATTGTATTCAAAAGACTTTAAGAGTCCCAAAAAAATGCCCATTTCTATAGTTGATAATCCTAATACAGATAGTATTAAAATCTGTATACTAGTACTTGAGTGCTGAAGAAAACAATAGTTGTCAGAAGACAACATAGCTGGCAGGGATTCCAGTAACCTCAATGCACAATAAATTCGAAAGTAATAGAAAGCTCTCTTCATAAGATAGTCACATATCAAATATAAACACCCTATCACTACACAACTTAATTCTAGAGGCAAGTTTAGGTTTTTTGAAAATTGCCCTAAGGGCAATGTCAAGGTCAAAATGTCTACAAGTATGGTACAAGAAGAAAGCTCTCATCGCAAGAAAGTTACATACCAAATACTAGTATGTACTCAATATCACTAAACAACTTAATTCTAGGTGCAAAGTTTAAGTTTTTAAAAAATTGCCCTCAGGGCAAGGTCAAGGTCAAAATGTCTACAAGAATGGTACCAGAAGAAAGCTCTCATCATCAGGAAGTTACATACAAAATATAAACACCCTATCACTAAAGGACTACCTCCTAGAGGCAAGGTTGGAGTTTTTAAAAAAATTGCCCTCAGGGCAAGGTCAAGGTCAAAATGTCTACAAATATGGTACCACAAGAAAGCTCTCACCATAAGGAAGTTACATACAAAATATAAACACCCTACCGCTAAAAGCCTACCTTCTAGAGGCAAGGTTTAAGTTTTTTACAAATTGCCCCCAGGGCAAGGTCAAGGTCAAAATGTCTACAAGTATGGTACCAGAAGAAAGCTCTCATCATCACGAAGTTACATACAAAATATAAACACCCTACCACTAAAGGACTACCTTCTAGAGGCAAGGTTGGAGTTTTTTTTTTAAAATTGCCCTCAGGGCAAGGTCAAGGTCAAAATGTCTACAAATATGGTACCACAAGAAAGCTCTCACCATAAGGAAGTTACATACAAAATATAAACACCCTACCACTAAAAGCCTACCTTCTAGAGGCAAGGTTTAAGTTTTTTACAAATCGCCCTCATGGCAAGGTCAAGGTCAAAATGTCTACAAGTATGGTACCAGAAGAAAGCTCTCATCATCAGGAAGTTACATACAAAATATAAACACCCTACCACTAAAGGACTACCTTCTAGAGGCAAGGTTGGAGTTTTTTTAAAAATTGCCCTCAGGGCAAGGTCAAGGTCAAAATGTCTACAAATATGGTACAAATGTACCAGAAGAAAGCTCTCATCATAAAGAAGTCACATATCAAATATGAACACCCTACCACTTAAAACCTACCTTCTAGAGGCAAGGTTAAAGTTTTTCAAAAATTGCCCTCAGGGAAAGGTCTAGGTCAAAATGTCTAGAAATATGGTACCACTAGAAAGTTCTCATGATAAGGAAGTCACATATCAAATATGAACACCCTACCACTTAAAACCTACCTTCTAGAGGCAAGGTTAAAGTTTTTTAAAACTTGCCCTAAGGGCAAGGTCAAGGTCAAAATGTCTACAAATATGGTACCACAAGAAAGCACTCATTACAAGGAAGCCACATACTAAATATCAACATTCCATCTCTTAAGGTCTCCATTCCAGAAGCAAGGTTAAAGTTTTTGCTGCCACCGACGATGCCGGGGGTATGACAATAGCTCTCCGGACATTCGTCCCGGCGAGCTAAAAATGGAAATTATATGGGTAACTATTTATATTTTTAGCTCTTTTATTGTTGGAAAAGTAAATAAAATGTGTAAAGTGAGTAAAACAATAAAGATTTTGTTCAAATAGGTTTCAATTTGAAGAATTAGCAATTTTTATAGTTGCTTATCCCATACCGATAATGTCTTAAGAAATCCATTTACAAGAGAAATACACAAAAAATGAAATTATATGGGAAATTATGCATTGAATTTGGTCTTTTATGGTTTTAAAAGTAAATAAAATGTATAAAGAGGGTTAAAAAATAAGGATTTTATGAAAAATAGTTACAATTTTGAAGAATAAATAATTTTTATAGTTGGTTATCCCATGCGGATATCGTCTTTAGAAACCCATTTACAAATGTACTAGAGAAATGCACAAACAATGAAATTATTTGGCCAATTATGTTTAAAATTTGGTCTTTAATGGCGTTACAAGTAAATAAAATGTATAAAGAAGGTTAAACAATAAAGACTTTGTTCAAAAAGGTTACAATTTTGAAGAAAAAGCAATTCTTATAGTTGGTTTTCCATACAGATAATGTCTTACTAAAGAGATGCACAAAAAATGAAATTATATGGGAAATCATGTGTAAAATTTCGTCTTTTATGGCTTTAAAAGTAAATAAAATATATAAAGAGGGTAAAACAACACAGATTTTGTTAACAAATAAAACAATTTTGAAGAATTGCCAATTTTTATAGTTGGTTATCCCATACCGATAATGTCTTTAAAACCACTTTAATAGAAAAATGATCAGAACTGAAATTTTATGTTTAACTATTCTTCATATTTGGTCTTTTATGGCATGAAAAGTAAATAAATTTACAATATTTGTAAAACAATGAAGACTTTGTTAAAAAAAGTTAAAATTTTGAAGAATAACCAATTTTTATTGTCTTGCCCGCAACAAAAGTCGCGGAAAGCGAGACATAGGCGTGCAAAGTATGACGGTGGCTACGGCGTTAACCTTTACTAAATACAGGATATTTTGAAAACCCTTTGATGTAGGAACATCATATGTGGTCCAGTGGTAGTACTAATCAAGTGCTACCTGACGGACATAACTTCATGTGACCTTGACCTCAATTTCATGGTCTAGAGGCCACGTTAAGTTTTTCTGCTTAAGTCCATTTCTAAATAACTAGAAGTGGTAGGTTGATAATATTTGGTATGTAGGTTGGTCTTGGGTAGTACATGTCAGTCTGGCAGGTGACTTAAATCCTTGACCTCAATTTCATGGTCTAGTGGCCACATAAAGTTTTTCTGCTTAAGTCCATTTCTCATTAACTAGGGGTGGTAGGCTGATAATATTTGGTATATAGGTTGGTCTTGAGTAGTACATGTCATTCTGGCAGGTGACTTTTGTGTCCTTGACCTCAATTTCACGGTCTAGTGGCCACATTAAGTTTTTCTGGTTAAGTCCATTTCTCAATAACTAGAAGTGGTAGGCTGATAATATTTCATATGTAGGTTGGTTTTGGGTAGTACATGTCAGTCTGGTAGGTGACTTTTGTCCTTGACCTCAATTTCATGGTCTAGTGGCCAAGTTTTTCTGCTTAAGTCCATTTCTCAAGAACGAGAAGTGGTAGGCTGATAATAACTGGTATGTAGGTTGGTCTTGGGTAGTACATGTCAGTCTGGCAGGTGACTTTTGTCCTTGACCTCAATTTCATGGTCTAGTGGCCACGTTAAGTTTTTCTGCTTAAGTCCATTTCTCAATAACTAGAANTGGTAGGTTGATAATATTTGGTATGTAGGTTGGTCTTGGGTAGTACATGTCAGTCTGGCAGGTGACTTTTGTCCTTGACCTCAATTTCACAGTCTAGTGAGCATGTTCACTTTTCTGATTACTTCACTTAGATTTAACATCAATTTAAAGGCCAGCAGGGACGGGCGAGACATCTTTTAGGGTCTTCATTTGTACTTGATTATCCCATACCAATAGGGTCTAAATCTATACACCAGAGCAATGCTTAAAATTAAAATAATACTCACAATTGTTTATCTGATTTGGTGTTTTAAGGTGTTAAATTAAATAAAATCTTTAAAATGAGTAAAACAATTCAGATTTTAAATAGGGGCAAAGAGCCATTTTAAAGTTGGTTATTCAAAATATTGTTGTTCCTCATCTTGAAGTCACCTCGAGGTTTATGCAAACCAATCTACAGTGAATAATAATTTTGACATGTTTTAAAAGTCACCCAGCCAGATGATGATAACGAAGGTAATGATCTTATATAGCCAGAGATTAAAATTAACTACCATGTTACTCTAATTTTATTTCAAAATTAAAGGAAACAATATTTAAATTATGACACTATCTGTGTACCATAATATTTCTAAAAATAAAATATAAATAAATAAGTGCACTTCACCATAATCCACTGATTTTGAGCCGTAGAAGAGGTGTAATTAATTAACATAATCAGTTTCCATTCAAAAAAAAACAGTATGAGTGCATTTATAAATCAAATAGAACGTGTCTTATTAATACAAAAAACACATTTATGTCGACACCTTTGTTTACATTCTCAATTCAACGTACAATGCGAAAATATAATGCAATTCAACATTTTAAGCATACATGTAATACAGAATAGGTAAAAGTATAAGAAATTACTTTGCTTGGGATCTTATTTCTTACAATATTGACGTTACCGATCTGATTTTCTTTGTGTATTCATCGAGGTGTATTCCCACAAAAAATGGCTAGGTGAATAAAAAAACAAAGAAAGATAACCCAATTGTACGAAAGCCCATTGAGGAAAAAAATTCAAAACTTAAAAGATTTGGACTTTGTTTCCGTTTTATTTGCAACTCCGTTTTAGATACAGGATACTTTCCAATATTCATGGTTCAAAGCTATTTTGGTACCGATGTTTAATATGAAAAAGAAAGGAAATGGGGTAAATGTCAAGGAGACAACAGGTTAAAACGACCCAAAACAAGAAGTAAATGATCCGGAGAATGACCGCGGTATTATTCTCATGAGTAACTGAGGTAAACTCTTCACGTCAATTTTGAATTTTAATACAAAGCCTATTGAAATGGCCATACAGTATATATATATGTATATATTTATATATATATTGCTCACTTTGCTTCCGCAATGGGTACAGTACATTATTATAGATGCAATCATTTATGTTTACACTGTAAAAAAAAACAAATAAATAATGTTAAAAAAAAAATTAAAAAAAAAATTATAGGCCTGATGTCGAAAGGAAATAGACTGATAAATTTGCCAGAATTTATTTTACACATGTAATATAAACATAATAGCATATTAATAATAAGCAATATAAACAAAATAGCAAATAAATGTTAATATAAGCAAAATAAACATAAGCGGGCCCTAGAAAAGGCGCCCTCAAATTATACACCTGTACAACAAATTCTATAATATTACAATTGGGAGGGTGGGAGGGTGAAATTTTCGAACTACTCTAACAAAGTTTAAATCGAACAGTACTCACAAAATTAGTCGGGTAGAAACACCCTGAGTAAGGTAAATTGCGGAATGTAAACACAAACGAAACATGCTATAATTACTGGTTTTTAATATAAAAACCTCCCAATTATAGGCCTGATGTCGAAAGGAAATAGACTGATAAATTTGCCAGAATTTATTTTACACATGTAATATAAACATAATAGCATATTAATAATAAACAAAATAGCAAATAAATGTTAATATAAGCAAAATAAACATAAGCGGGCCCTAGAAAAAAGCGCCAAAGCCCGCAAAAACAAAGAACAAAAAAGAAAAAGAAATAGACAAATTAATATAAACACATGTACTAATAAAAGGAATAAAATTATAGAATCACAAGATGAATTACTCTTGTAAAATCCTATTATAAGCAAACCATTGAATAATATACTTCAATGAAAAATGCTAGATCCAGGAAATAAGATTCTTCCCTGAAAATCTAAAATATAAAATTACGACTACCGGGCGACTACCCAAAGAATGAGGCACTTCTTTGACGGTAATCAAAGTCCAAGAGATAAGATACTCCCTTGAAGACTTGCCATTTATTATAGGATATATGATATATAAGATAACATTGTACAAAAATATATATATAGGTAAATAAAATCATTACCAATGTCGAATGGTATGTATAAAACACATTTTTAACTGAAAAACACCAGCCATATTCAAATGAAGTCCGCCATCGTTTATAGCGTATAAATCTCGTTTGGGATGATCAACATCATAAAAAAATCTTTTGTAAGATTTAATAAAAATAGCATGCTCTTCTTTACAAATTTTTATTAATTTTGAGTTTATATCTTTAATTTTATTCTTATATAAGTCGAAATCTACAGGCCTGGGCAAAATGCTAGAAAATGCAATTTTAATACTGGTGTCAACACTTTTAATACAGTGAATCAGATTTCTGTATTTACTTAAGATCTCACCAGCAGTATTATATTCAACATCATTAGTACCTACGTGTAACAAAATATGAGAAAAAGAAGAAAGATCAAAAAATATCATGGGAAATTTTATACTGAATATCAGCAATGATGGCACCTCTGTAACTAATGATGGTGGCGTCACGAATACCAGACAGATATTTTCCAATAGAATCACATATTACAAGAACTTTCTTGACTCTTCCTACAAAGAAATGAAAACTCTGTCATGGCCTTGGCAACTGAAATTTTATCAACTAAGGAAAATTGAAGATACAATTTATAGGCATCGCTAGCCCAATCACCATGAACTTGAATTAGCTCGGACGGAACCTTAGCAGAAAAGGCTAATGAGGCACCCCCTCTTCTGAAGCTGTGAGACGAGTATAAGTTAGGATTTCTACCAATACGTTTTATGTATTTCTTTATGGAAGATTGAAAATCAAAATAAGTAACTGGTTTATATCCCATATTAGTAAAAAAAATGAAAGCTGGTGCGCTATCATTAGCAGGTATTAATTTACACATATGCTTGAAGGCTGACACCGGACAAAGAGGGGATCCGGGATTCGATACTAACGGGATCTGTAAAACTCTACTTCCATATTGATTGGTTTTAGACCAATTAAATAGTACTATTATAATATCATCCTGCACTATTACCTTTCCACTTGTAAGCTGTTTGTAACCATCAAATGTTGTAGTAGAATCAGGTACTAAATTCGACTTTCTAGACATTAAAAAAAAGGCAAATAAAAACAAACACCAAATGGTTATGTCTTTGGCATCATCTAAAACAATATAATTAAATATTTCGAGCAATATTTCTGGAGTAATTGGAGAAGCCTGCTTAGGGATGTGTTTTTTACTACGAGCTATACCTCTGTATAAAAGTTTAATAACAAATTCATCTAAATTTGGGAAAGAATAATCTAAAAATAGATGTAGTGTTCGGATGCCACTAACATAGTTTTTAATTGAATCAATAGATTTAAATGATCTACTCAAAAATTGAATATATAAACAAATAGTTTTCACTGAGGCAGGTAAGGATAACAATTTAAAATATGTACAGAACAACAAATACGCTCTCCATTGTGTAAGTAAATTTTTCTTAGTTCCTACAGCAAAGGCGGACTTAGTTGAAACTTTAACATCTTGTTCTAAATCCTTTAATTCAATTTCTGAAATTAAAAATGAGTAAGTCACTCATAAAATTTACCAACTATGATCAAATGAAAATAAATCCTCAGAAATCACATATTCTGTTAAATCACTTGTATCTAATGAGCGTTCATAAAATTGAGTAGAAAAACTACCATCTAAATGCCATCTAGATAACATGTCAGCTAGTCTGTTTTCAACTCCAGAAATGTGTACAGCTTTTATTTCAAATTCATTAATTGCTGCATAAAAACATATTTCTCTAAGGCATGATTGTAAAAATAAATCTCTGGATTTACCTGTATTAATTACTATTACCGAAACTTTATTATCAAACTGGGTAAGTATTCTTTTTCCTCTAAATAAATTCCCCCACACCTTCAAACATAATGTAACTGCTAACATTTCAAGACAGTTAATTGACAAATTTTGAGAAATAATAATGTGCGGAAATTCAGAATGGAAAAAACAATTTTTCATTATTCCACCACAGCCTGTTAAACAAGCGTCTGTTGAAAATATTTCATCTGGATTAGACCATTCTTCTAACAACATCATAGAAATACCGTTATATAATGGTAAAAATGTTTTCCACCACAGAACGTCTTTTTTAACGTAATCAGGAACGATAACCGGAGTATCTTCCTGATATACTATTCTTAACCAGTTTAATAACCTAGACAAAAATATCCTACCAGGTTTTACACAGGTACCTACGAAATTTAATTTCCCTATCAAAGACTGGATCTCTTTCTTTTTAGCAAATCTTTTGTTTTCCCAGTTGT
>MJUU01048315.1:29130-53905 GCA_002080025.1 Modiolus philippinarum | reverse complement strand
ACCCGTCTCAACTGAGTGAATAAAAAATCTTACATGTTTGTTTATTCTTGTTAGTCCCGTAGATAGTAGTTAATACCCTTTTTGGGTGCACATTTTCCGAAAAACTTTTCGGAAAATGTGCACCCAAAAAGGGTATTAACTACTGATATTCCGGAAAAAAAAGAGTGGGTTGTTTCCATCTTCAAATTTAGTAAATCTATAAGTAAAATGTCAGGACGATTTTCTGACGCCTGCAATGAAGACATAAATGACATTTTGGAAAATAGGGACTCCAAAAACACTAAGCTTGTAGTATAATCCAGTCTTAATATTTTAAATGCCTATTGTGTTGAGAAAAAATCTTGTACTAGCAGAAATAGAGCAGCTTTCACATACAGACTTGTGCAGCAGACTAAGTAACTTCTATGCATCATTGAGAATGAGAAGTGGTAGATTTTATTTTAAAAAGTCCATGATCTCAATAAGGTATGGCTTACAAAAGCATTTTTTGAAGCTAAAGGAACTAGACATAGTAAATGATCCGTTGCATGAAGTCGGCAAATGATACTTTTGAGGCTATGTTAATCAAAACGAAGCAGATGGGGAAGGGAGTATCTGAAAACAAGATAGCAATCAGCCATGAAGATCTTAAAATTCTGTATAATCTCTATAATTAGAAAGCCCTGCTGGACTTCAGAATAAGGTGTTTTTGGATTTTATGCTCTATTTTTTTAAGAGAGGGAAAGAAAATCTTAGAGAATTGAAGAAAGGTGGCTTTGTATTTAAGAGACAAGGTGGCAGTAGATACATTGAACTGAAAGACCATCCTACATAAAACCACAGAGGATCTTCATCAGACACTAGTTACAGCCAAGGCGGACGACTATATCCAGTTGCAAACCACAAGCTATGTCCACTGCAGTCACTGGTAAAATATCTATCAGTTCTTTCACCTAGGGTAGACTTTTTCTGGCAGCGCCCAAAGAAGCACATTGCTGTATCTGATACAGTTTGGTACGAGAATTACCTTCTTGGAAAAACACCCTTTGAATTAAGGCCACACCAAATAAATTATTCTTGACTTTTGGACTAGTTTTTTTATTTTTATATAAAGTAAAAGTGATATGGTGTGTTATAAATATCAATCACTGTTAATCAGTGGAAAATTACACTGCAAATTATCTTTTTCATGCCTGTGCGACAAAAAGTCTCAGACCTATTATTTTACTCTTGTCCTTCCGTTTGTCTGTCTGTCTGTCTGTCTGTCTGTACATATTTCAATATAAAAAGATTTACTAAAATTAAGCAGAGGCATCATATGTGTCTTACAGACACAAATAATAGTATACTTTGAAAGATGGATTTCATTACCTACTTATTGCTGCTCCTCCAATATATTTATTCACTCCAAACACTCATAGCTACATTATTTTGATTATCTTTATTTTAGAACAAAGCCTTCTAGCCCATTACGATGCCTGTAAATGTACACAACTGCCCAAGTTCGAATTGATGAAATCATTATCATACATGTTTTTTGTAGTACAATGTATGCGACTCATGAAAAAAAATCATTATTACTGTAATTAACAGCATTACAATAATAATTTACCTTATCAGGACTTGCACGGATTATTTCTACTATGACAAAAGTTTCATTGATAAACACTTGGCTGATAGTGTATACATGTACATCCACATAAAGACACGTTTTTACATGTGCCTATTTTGCCAAAGTTTGCATATATATTATGAAAACAGTTTAACATTATTAACATGATCATTAAATACATGTATTGATACTGATTTATGTGGAAATATATACATGGTACACTTTTTTTGCTACAAATCTAAATACAGTTTACATGTATGGACATTTAATTATGCCTTAACTCTTTTTTTCCTAGGTTTATAAACTTATTCTGTCATTTGATTTGTCTGTTGACTTATTGTATAACATTTTTTTTCAGGTGACAAATAACTAAATACAGAAGTTTCTGTGAATTTAGTTTCTGCATATGCACAATTCGACAACTTATGTCCCTTCATTGCAGATAAATTCTAAACGTTTGGAAGACCATAAACCCAAAGATGTTTAAAAACTGATAGAGAACAAATAACCAATATGATCTAAATGTAAAGCCAAAATCAGCCAAGGACAGGTCTTTGCATGAGGGAGATACTCCTTAGTTTCAACAAAATTTACAAAAATTTTGATATTGACTCAGAGCTCCAGATAAGGATTGACCAATTGGGTAATTTCACTCTTACTTTTGTAATTAATTGGGTTATTACACTTTCCCAGGTAAACCTACATTACGTTCACCCCTTACAGCTATTTATTCTTTCCGGGCTGTAGTATATTGGGTTTTTTATATTGGATAATAAAAACACATGTATTATTATCATCAAAAATTGTCATCTTCTATCAAATGGATCAGTTCCAAGTCTGTATACATGCTCCGTTTGAAAAAGTCAAGCTGTCGATGTATATTAAGAAATAACGTCATTGTTTGGTGGCAGGTCGTTTCTGGGATGATGTAACCTCGGACCTAATACTTTCGAACTTGGATGTATCAGTGATAGTTCAGCCATAAATAAATCTTGCATAATTATGCAATTTGTTGATAATCTAATTTGAAAATGTATCAATGCATTAATGATGTTCTTACAATGATTTAATATTGTTTGCTAATTGAAAAAAAATAACCATTTATTTGTGTTATGTTTAGTCTTGTGTTTGATCGGTTCAACATGAATTCTTGGTGTCCATACTTTAGCATTTCATTGAAAGGAAATGACAAACATTAAGTATAACCATCTATTCATCTAACCCAAAGCTAAAAAGGACTACTGCCATCTTAGGTAAAATTCCAAAATAACTATTCTATTTGCTTTTTGCAAAAAAGTGTAAAAAAATTGAAAATGTTTTCTCGATAACCAAACGTGTTATCAATTCATCTCAGATCGACATAAATCGGCCCTTTTATAACGTTATTTTCCCAAGATCTCATACGGAACATTCTAATACATAATCATGACGTTCTGAAATGTCCAAGTCCGAAATCACACCATGAAGATGAATCGTATGGTAGGTCTATGCCACTTTATTTTCACACAGAGTTCGAACAACTATATATGTAACAATAGAAGACCTGTTCACACCTTTTAATTAACTGGTACCATTATTCAATCAGTAATGTTTCCGTGATCATCCGTCTTTTAAGATTTTTTCCCGTATATAAAACAAATGAGAGAAACTAAACATTTTAGTGTGAATAACTCCTGTATGTATGACTGGGCAATGAAAATGACCGTTTTAAACATAATTTCTTTATATTCTGTATTTCTGCTCCCCGAGGGTATTCACCATCCCAGTAGCCAGTATTTCGATGCTTGCCCGAAAACCGATAATATTTGGAAACTTGCAATATATAAATCTAACAAATTATTGTTCCAAACTAAGGAACTTCCATGCGATCCTTTGTGAGTGTAGCATAGCTCTGTCCTTGGCTTATTTTGGCTTTACTATTTACATCCTATTAGTAATATTTTGGCTTTACTATTAATTACATAATATTAGTAATTTGTTCTGAATCAGCTTTCCAAATATTTCGGTATATGGATTTCCAAATGTTCACGGAAGAGACATACATGTAAGTTGTCGAAATGCGTATGTGCAGAAACTAACTTAACAGTTACTGCTGTATTCTGTTATTTATAATTATTTGACATAAATATTGTAATTTCGTTTGTGGAGTCAGTTTTATCCACAGTTTTAACCTACGTTATTGTTTTGATTGATTGATTTGTAATTTGTACGAACAGTGAGCAATATTTCAACTATGTTTTTAATAAGACTGAAAAATAAAACAAATGGGTAGGGGGCAGGATATTTACCCTTCCATACGACTCCTAGATAGTATGTTCTTGTTCCAGAATTATAGAAGGGGTCTTTATAATGTATAAAGAGTGGTTTTTCTTCACCAATTTTGTTTAAAATCGTTCGCGGTTACGTTTTCCATATTATGAGGCAACAAGTTTTGTAATAAGACTGAAAAATAAAAATAAATGGGTAGGGACAGGAAATTAAGCCTTCCATTCGACCCCTAGTGAGTATGTTCTTGTTCCAGATATAATGAAGGGGTCTTTATATTGCATTTGGGGTGGTTTTTCAGTTTGTTCAAAAAAGGTTCGCGGTTATGCTTTTCATTTTATAACTTGTCAAATCCACTGCCAAGAGAAAATAGGAGAAATGGGTAGGAGTAGGAAATTAAGCCTTCCATGCGATCCTTTGTGAGTCTGCCTTCTACAACATATTTAGGAGAGATCAAATTAATCGTTTTAACTAAAATATAAGTAAAGGGAAGAAATTGAAAAAAGTTATAATCAACTAGTTTTGGAATATTAGGGAAATGGGTAAGGGCAGGAAAATAGCCATCTATACCACCCCTTTCCTTATGGGTCTTCTCTTGTACGAGAAGGATAGATGGGGTTTTATACTTCAAAGGCTTGACTTTTCCATATACAGTTTGTCTTCAATGGTTTGTTTTAAGTCTTTCTTTTGAAGAGATTTTGTCTCCTAAGCATTTATTCCATATCCTTGCATTGTTCATCTCCGTATTATAATCCGACTACCCTCCATAGATAGGGAATGCGCCTGACAGCATTGTCTTTTGACAGAGACTTACAGCAACAGTGCGCTGTACAAAACATTGCTGGTTTGTTGAAGCTTCCCTTTTTAAATGTTATTTGAATTTGCAATGTGAATCCGTACTGCGCATTTTTACTTGAAAATCCGAAAGTATGGAAATCTGTCGTGGTAAACACGTCTGCATTTTCAATTTTTGGTCCATTTTCCTCTCAAAATCGTTCTACAATTACCAAGAACCAAACGATCAAACGACTGGGACACAGTTCAACTTACTATTGCTAGAACCATGAAGGGTTACCTACCGCGATCTATCACTAGTACTGACGCGACAATTGGGTGAAAATACGCAACTCTCCATGATAGAATTGGGTGAATTTACTCATTCTTGCAGAAATATTTGGGTTATGTCAGTTTTAGATTAGGTTATTAGAAGCATGTCAGAAAGGATACATTGGGTTTCATTGATTTTAATTGCGTAATCACGCCAATACGCAGCTTATCTGTTGCTGTATTGTTACAATTAGTGTATTGTTACAACTAAATTAATCTTAATGTTTATTATTTGAAGAATTCCGAATACAACGAACACCCGGGACCGAATGACACATCTTGGTTTTTCGTTCCCCGACTCCATCTTTCTCTCGGGTAAATCGCCAATGTTGATGTCCAATAACTTTGGAACTTGGTACCTAATCAATAACAGTGTAAGTTTATATTATATTTTCATTATATTTAAATGAGGATGGATCTATTTAACGTAACTACACAACAGTTTATTGTAAATATCATCTGTACACGTTGATTTCATAGTTTTCTATCCATATCGATTTTAACGGAATGATCATCTCACACTGAAACGTACAACTGTTGATTATAATTATATTTACAAGTTTAATCACAGTATTTCAAAGTTTTTATATGATATTTTCGTCTAGAAGAGGAAGATAAACAACCGTTATTCAGTTGCATAATCAATATAAATATAGAATGTATGGCAAGCAATTAGCGACATTTAAATCCATCCAGATATAATTCTGGAACACATATTCCGTGTGTTACAGCAATTCAACTGTATTCTTCCGTGACTATACCGGAACTCTATGTATAATATTACGGTTGCATAAGTGGACTATAAATTCTCACTATTTTGGACACATAACTTATGATTGTTAATTATTGTATTTTTAAGGTTTTTACCAATTATTCATCGGTTAATTAAAGTTTATCACGCCACGCTGGCTTTTATATTTAATTCGGCCACGAACTAGGTTATAGTCGCTGAGTCACTTGTGTTTCTTCCTGTTTCCGAACAGTAAAAACACTAGAAGCAGCCTGAGTTCCAGACCTCATTTGGACTACTGGTAGCACCGTTCCTGCTGCAGGCAACACAGTTACAGGATTCCGTTTCTTCCTGTTCCCGGAAAGAAGACAACACACTCACTCTACTACGGTAACACCGTTCCTGTTCCAGGCGACACAGCTATAACTGGATTAGACAACGTTCATCACAATGAGTGCTAATCAGACAGAGATGCCAGCAATTCCAGCAGTTCCAGACCTAAGGGTCCGGACACTTACAGAGAAAGGGCAAGAACAGTATTCACAGACATGTGACAAACATTGTCAAGACATAGAGTATTCATGGACAATGCTCGATGTCCTGTCCAAGAAGCAGGCGATCCTGCCGTTAACTTAATTGACCAGTTAAGCCTGGGTCAGAACATTGCACAAGCAAACAACAGGTACCAGAAACAATTCAGGGCCTATAAGGACTTCCTGAAATCCAGCAGGACTGAGACAGCAAACATGAATTGGAAGCCTGTGCGACATTATCAGGCTACCGTCAACAAAGGATAGATGCCGCCCTGTGTAATCTGCAGGAAACAAGTCAAGCTCTGACGCCTAAGAAAACACCACAGGCACCTAGTAGCATCTCATCGTCCCACAATAGTAAATACAAATCAAAAGGTGGGACGTCTACACGTACAGACGCTTCCAGTCTGGTTAAACGTAAGAAAGCAAAAACTGAAGCTCTCAAAGCAAGCCTTGCTTTCGCAGAAAAACAGGCAACTTTATCAAAGCAGGAAGCTCTGTTATAAGAATCAACAGCTCGTCAAAAGGCTGAAATGGAGGCAACAAAGGCAGAGATGGAAGCAACAGCAGCTCGGAAGAGAGCCGAGTTAAAGGCCGACCAAACATTGCTAGAGGCAAGAAAAGAAGCTGTCATGGCAGAAACTGGGGCTAAGATCCTGGATGACGATAGTAGTCAAACATGAGTTGATAGTGAAGACCAGCGAAGTCAGTTGCCTATAGATGAAGCAGACCCGCTTCAACGGGTTCAACAGTATGTTGAAGAACACTCCTTCAATGTTACAAATGAGGAGGTACAAAATATCCCGTCAGTAGTATATGGAGGCTCCAGACCACAGGAAGTTACGTCAACTCCAACAGTATATGGAGCACCGGCAGTAACATCTACTCCAGCTTAAGCTGGACCATCCCGTAGATTTCAGTCTGTTTCATTTCAGCTGAACAGAGATGCACCAGAATTTGAATCGTCACGTCAGTACTTATCACGTGATACACCACTACCAAGTTCACTTCCAGTTAACTTGAAGGATGACAGGGCTGTGAACCAGACTTCAGATATAACCAGATTCCTTCTCCATAAGGAAATACTGTTATCTGGTCTTACTAATTTCAACGACCGTGCTGAATTCTACTTTGTATGGAAAAATAGCTTCAAGTCAGTTGTTGATGAAGCCCAAGTGTCTGACTCACAACAGTTAAACCTCCTAGTAAAATGGCTAAGAGTTGAGTCTTCAAAACAGGCTGAAAGTATAAAGAGGTCATGTGAGAACCTAACTGAATGTCTCAGATTGCTGTGTGATCGTTCAGATACCAGGTATGGATCCCCTGAAATGGTGGAAGCTTCAATAATGAACAGATTGGCGAACTTCCCAAAATTAACAAACAAGGACAGTGCACGTCTATAAAAAATGTCCGATTTATTGTCGGAATAGAACACATCAAACAGAATCAAAAATTCCAGTCACTTCTAGGATATTTCGATTCTTCATCTGGGATAAGGCCAATTGTCAGTAAGCTCCCTTATTGACTCCAAGAAAAATGGACAACAAGAGCTTACATTTCCACCATTCACAGAATTCTCCAGATTCATTCGGGAAATGAGCATAATCAATGGACAACAAGAGCTTATAGCTACAAGTCGTCACTTAATGTACCATTTCCACCATTCACAGAATTCTCCAGATTCATTCGGGAAATGAGCATAATCAAAAATGATCCCGGATTTTGTATGAACAAGAACAGCAAACAGCTCCAAAGTATCCCGGAAGGAAACCACCCGTGGCCAATACCCGGGTAGCATCTCAAAAGACTGATGTCGACAAATGTCCCCACAAGTTAAGTCAAGACATTGGCGGCACCCTGCCCCAGTGTGCAGAGAACGGGGCACCAGACAGGTGCGTCGTACACAACACAAGGCATTCAATAGACGAATGTAGAGGATTCAAGTCCAAATCAATTGAGGAGCGGAGAGAGATTCTCAAACAAAACAACCTATGTTTTAGGTGTTGCGACTCTACAATCCACAGAAGCAGAGACTGCATGGCAAATATTTCTTGCTGAGACTGCGGAAACAAAAAGCACACCACTGCCTTACATGTAGCCAGGCAGGCATCTTCAGTTGGCCCCGTACAACATCATGGCGGGGAGACATTACAACAGAACGACGTGGAGGCAAGTAATGCCAGCAATACTGACAGAACAGTAAACTCGTCTTGCACAGAAATCTGTGGAAACAACACATGCAAGTCATGTGCCAAGATCATCCCTGTCAGAGTACATCATAGGGACAACTCCGACAAAACCATTGAAATGTATGCAGTTCTTGATGTCAAAAGTAACAGGTCCCTGGCATCACCAGAGCTCTTTGAATTCTTCAACATTGAAGAGGAACAAGAAAATTATACCCTGACCACTTGTTCAGGTCGTATTTCTACCAGTGGCAGAAGAGCTAAAGGGTTTATAGTCCAATCATTACACGGACAAGAAGAGCTAGAATTACCAGTCTTGGTAGAATGTGATAACATTCCAAGCAGCAGAGACGAAATCCCGTCATCAGATTCTGTCGTACACTTTCCACATATGAAAGATATAGCTGGAAGAATCCCGCAAATTATAGATAGCAGGAAGATAATGCTGCTCATAGGAAGAGACCTTCCCGAAGTCCATCATGTCCTAGACTATAGATCTGGACCACCTGGATTACCTTTCGCCCAGAAATTAAGACTGGGCTGGGTAGTCATGACTTGACTTGTCTTGACTATCAACATGCAACTCCAGACTTATCTGTGAAGAAAACATTTGTCTTACCATCTGGCCAACCTACGACACTAAGACCATATGAAAGTAAAACTTGTGTACGGGAACCAGATCCCGCTTGTTTCAATACTGCAACTAAAACAATAGACATACCAGAATATGATATCGTTGCTAAGACAAAAGATGACGACAAACCAGGAATGTCGTATGAAGATAAAACATTTATGAAACAAATGGACAACCCTGTTGTAAGAGACTCCACAGGTAGTTGGGTATCTCCGTTGCCATTTCGGACACCAAGACAACGACTTCCAAACAACAGGCAACAAGCAGTTAAAAGAGCGGAATTCCTCGAAAACAGTCAGAGGAGGAACGCTCTCAAAAGAGAACATTTCCTAGAATTTATGTCGAAAATATTAGACAAAGACCATGCGGAAGTTGCTCCGCCATTGCAAGAATAAGAAGGATGTTGGTATTTACCGTTAATTGTTTGGAGTATACCATCCCAAGAAACCTGAGCAGATCAGGGGTGTGTTCGATTCCTCAGCAAAGTTCAACGGAGTATCCTTAAACAGTGTTTTGATGTCTGGTCCAGACCTATCAAACAGCTTACCGGGAATCCTGATACGTTTCAGGAGAGAGATGGTTGCTGTTACTGCTAATGTTTCCACTACTTTGTAGTGACAGGAGATCACAGAAATTATCTGAGGTTCCTGTGGTATGAAGACAATGATATTGATAAAAGGATTGATAGAGTACCGAATGAGAGTCCATGTCTTCGGCAACAGTCCATCCCCAGCTGTGGCAACGATTAGGCTACGCAAGACAGTACAGGTCACATAGCCAGAGTACGGCCAAGATGTTACAAATTTTGTGACTAAAGATTTTTATGTTGATGATGGATTAACATCGTACCCAACAGCAGAAAAGGCCATCAAAGTCGTCAAAGACACACAAGCAGCATTGAAGAAGTACGGAAATCTCCGTTTGCACAAGTTTGCATCCAACAGTGGTGAAGTTATGTCTGCATTCCCAACAAGTAATTTAGCTACGAACTTGAAAGATTTAGATCTTGAAGCCAACAATAAACCACTCTAGCGTAGCCTTGGATTAATATGGGATGTCAACACAGACATGTTCCTATTCCAACTATCGCTGGACACGAAAACTATAACAAGATGAGGTGTATTATCTACGATAAACAGCATATATGATCCACTTAGATGCTTAGCTCCAGTGATCATCCAAGGGAAGTTGAGTTGATTGGGAGGAACCAGTGCCGAATGACATTGCATCAGAATGGGAAACTTGGCGAGGTGAACGGCAAGAACTAGAAGAACTAAAAACATTACATGATAATGTGACTCGACCTCACGTTTTTACAGAGATTTCTGTTGGCAAAAAATTCTCAACACCAGATAATCCTAACATAGGGATTGAGAAATTCCAGGACTTCTCAACCTGGATTGCCCTGATACGTGGCATTGAATTCCTGAAACGTTCGTCCCGTTTATGTCTGAATGGGAGTTCAAAGCTTAAAGCTGAGAACATTTCACTTCAAGATGCAGAAGACTTCAATATATCATCTATACAACGTGAAGTTTATCAAGAAGAAATAGACTGTACAAGTCACAAGACATCTATTGGCGAACGAAGTTCAACTGTCAATCTTTTCACTGGCAGTGTGACGGGTGCCACGCGTGCAGCAGATCATGCTGACCCTTCCAGAGCACCTGATAATACCTCAGTTTTTATAGGGGTTCACACTGCTAGTGCTTTAGTTTTGTGACGTTCTTGTTCTTTTTTTTTGGTTTATTTGATTTGTCTTTGTCATACTGTCTTAATTCGTGTTGCTGTGAATTGCCGTGGTTTTGGATTTATGATTTTAGAATTTCCCCTTTCCTCGTTCTTGCTTCGGTATTCGTTTGCCGATGTATCTCAATCCGCTTTGGATAAAAAGACAAACTTTTCCAGATACTTTTCCGGATATTCACGTTACAAGAATATTCATATCTACAAATAATTCCTTCGCAGGAAGTGGAAGACTCCAGGACATCTCGACCTGGATAGCGCTGTATTCTATTTTACCGTATTTATCTTTCATCTGATAATTCAAGATCAGTTAACGAGCACCGATATAATTCGTTTGGTGGAAGATAGTGTATAAAATGTATATAAATTATATTCAGTAATATTGTGAATAGAATATAATAAATTTCTGTTGTTTATTTAAAAGAATAGTGATATCAAGTAGATATCAGACGGGGAGTGTATTGCCACAATTAGTGTATTGTTACAACTAAATTTATCCTTTTGTTTATTATTTGAAGAATTCCGAATACCACGAATGCTCGGGACCGAATGACACATCTTGGTTTTTCGTTCCCCGACTCCATCGTTCTCTCGGGTAAATCAAGTCAGTGACACGCCAATGTTGATGTCCAATAACTTTGGAACTTGGTACCTAGTTCAATAACAGTGAAAGTTTACATTATACTTTCATTATACTTGTATGAAAATGGATCGATTTAACGTAACTACACAACAGTTTATTGTAAATGTCATCTGTACACGTTGATTGCATAATTTGCTTTAAATATCGATTTAAACGGACTGATCATCTCACACTGAAACGTACAACTGTTGATTATAATTATATTTACAAGTTTTATCACAGTATTTCAAAGTTTTTATATGATATTTCCGTCTAGAAGAGGAAGATAAACAACTGTTATTCAGTTGCATGATTCATATAAATATAGAAAGTATGGCAAGCAATTAGCGACATTTAAATACATCCAGATATAATTCTGGAACACATATTCCGTGTGTTACAGCAATTCAACTGTATTCTTCCGTGACTATACCGGAACTCTATGTATAATATTACACAGACACACGTCATATTTGTGTTTATTTATGCAAATTATTGTGTATTTAAATATGTTGTCATTTTACTCATAATTACGGTAGCATAAGTGGACAATAAATTCTCACTATTTTGGAAACATAACTTATGATTTTTAATTATTGTATTTTTCAGGATTTTACCAATTATTCATCGGCTAATTAAAGTTTATCACGCCACACTGGGTTTTATATTTAATTGGGCCACGAACTATGTTATACTCGCTGAGTCCGGCTCAGTACAGGTGCTCTGTTATTGTAAGGTTCCAAATAGTAAAATGAAAGAACTGTCAGTGTCAGCAAGGCTGTCTCGTGTGTATACGAACCATAGTCTGCTTGCTATCACAATCACACAAGGAAGGCGTTGCAAGCAGACATATTATGTCTGTGTCTGGACATAAATTGGAGTAAAGTATCAAATACTTTTTGTAAAACTGGTGAATCCAAAAAAAAGGATATATCTCACGTAGTTAGCAATGCAATCATGAGAGAGAATTTAGTACATAATGATGGAAATTTTTTTTTCAGAACAAATTTAGAGAAATCGCAACAACTTAAACATGTAAAACAACTACAAACATAAAAGACATTGTCAAATTCTTACAAAACTGTGTCAATATGAAATAAACATCTGTGTAATCCACTGCGGAACCTTCAGCGATAGGCATGTTGTTGCAGAGCAAGCTTTTCATTAACAGAAATATGATTTTTCTCCACACAAAAATTGATCGAGATAACCTCAAAATGGTGAACATTTTTTAAAATGTTAAAGAAAACAATTGACCGAAGATCCTAACTTCATTTTGGAAATGCAAGAATGTGTAATGGTGTAGACAACATTTTTTAATTTTAGTATGTATAATGTATTTTCATGAAGTTGGATTTGGAATTATCTAGCATTTTATATATCGATTGTACAATATTTTTTCATTGGTGAAAGTACTATTTAAGAAAAATGCCACACAGTGGTCTCGTGTACATATTCTCTGTATTATATGTACATGAATATACTATATTTATGTAGTTTTTTTTTCTCTTTCAGTGCCTAGTCTACAAAATGTAAATACGGAAAGTAGTGTACAGTTACTACTACTACGGTGCATTGTGTTAAGCTTCCAGTGGCTACACTTAGAAATGAATACACAGAAAGTCTAATGGAAACCACTTCAAATTAAGTACCCATGGCAAGTAGATGTAGTTTATTTTATAGAATTTGTACTTTAATTGTCCTTACCTTTATGAACCTGTAAGTTTAAAAAAAAGGTTGAATGGCAATCATTCAATCAAACTGTTTTAGGTAACAATTGAAAAATCTGAAGCATGAAGACAGCAACAACTCAAAATCATAAAAACTGATCAACACGAATAAACAATGATGCCACTTGGAGGTGGTTTGGGAAAAAGATAGGAAATGAGATGTCCGGCAGAACCTTTAAAGTAACCATTTCAATTGTTAAATCCCATATTTTGGCAATGGCACCTCTATTGAAAGTTATAACAAGAAGTAAAACATGCAAAAAATGTTGAAATGGTATCGGGCAATAAAATACTTGGGGGTTTCTGACACCTTGGGCAGCATATTCTACTCTATTGCCCTAATATGCATTAAATAACTGTATAATATTAGTAAGTGAAAAGCGCACAATTCATTGTAACATTTGAGGACACCAAATAATTATGTTCTGATGAATATAGAAATCAGGAAAGTGGTACATTGAAAACTTTAATGTGCGCTCAACAAATTGTGTATGACCTTCCACTCTTATAATACAGGGAAAATTTTCCATCATTTCGTTACCTTATTTATCGTTTTAGACTGACGGTTTGGTTCTTACTTACTTTAATCCGGTTTAAAACCGTTTTTAACCCATCATCTCTTTTGAAAGGCCTGAACCAAGTCAGTAACATTGCGGTTTACAATTTCTCATTGGCTCTCGACAATTCTGCTCGGTAATTTGTTATTACCTCAACATCAATTGCTGAAAATTACAACTACGTGCTACAATCTGCCAGGGAACTGTATAGGAAAACACAAATAAGAAATAGACAAACTTAAACAACGATATGACCAGCCGAGACAGCCGGCATTGGTTCTGGCACTAGCAAATCCCAGTGGTGAAGTTTAACAGGTTTATGAAAACGCAAACCTCCCCTCTATCTGTCCCTTTTCCTCAAGTATAATAATCATACCAATAAAACCCAGCACAGGTTGACAACTAACTCAAGGAGAGAAACAGATAATATTCGTTATTTTGAAAGATGGGTCAATGGGTGCTCGCTTAGTCTGCTGGTAGAACACTGTCGCACTACGGAGGAAAACGTATGTATGTACACAAGCTTCCGAAAATGCAAATTTAGATTATTAATCTATAAAATGAGTTGGTTTTATATTCAGTCAGGAGACATAAATTAAGAAAACTTAGGAAAGACGTATCAGTTTTCATTTGCAACGTCTTTGTTTGTCATGTTCATATATTTTAAGAAGGGTAGTCTACTGCTTAGAAAAACTAAAAAAAAATCATTTGTTCCCGTTCTTGTTTCTGAGTAAATTGAGGCTAAATATGGGCCATAACCGAATCAGATATAAAATATGTTATTTTCTTAGTAATTGTAATGCAATTTTTCTGAAATTCGAACAAAAGTTGTTTTATTTTAAACAAAACAGAATATTAAGACATATATGTTCCAGACTTTGTTTTTTTTAAACGTCGAAAACATTGCATTTCACATGCCCCTGAGGGTGCCTCAGTTTTTGCGGGAATATCCTCAGAAAATTATTCATATTTGACTCTGTAAAAGTGTTCATTTATACAAAAATACAATAGTTATCCCTTTTTTAAACTGAAACAATGGATTATGCTGCTATAATGTTCTCGGTTATGCTTGGTAACGCAACAGTATGTTCGACGTCTTGGAACGCCTCTGGTCATAGTAATCAAACGTAATACCAACATGAAACGTCATACGTGAACTTCCGAGAAAATTACATGAACGTCCCCTGAAACTGGTAAGTTCCCCCTTTATTTCTACACCAATGTTATTTCACTTACATTTAATTCATTTCACAAATAAAAAAAACAGATTTAAATTCACAGTAACTTCGGTATTTAGTCATTTCAACACATATTACAAATACATTGATAAACAGAAACGGAACAAACATTTATTCACCAGTTAACTTCAATAATTAATAAAGTTATATTGTTTCCGAATGTAATGCTGATTTATATATCAAGTTGTAAGGTACCCTACAGAGATACTAGTTAAAAGGAAGGACCAAAGAATACGAAGTTTAGTTACCCATCAAGCCTGTACCCATAAGTTTTTGGAGGGGGTCATCAGGTCCAGGGCGAAGTCTGTTGAGGGGTAAAGGGGGATTCCCAAACCCCTCCGGAAGCAGAAGAGAAATAGGAAAAAATTGGGCCTGTTCATCTAGGTTATATTTTTTTTTCATTAAAGGCAAACTCTTGCGCTGATTTTCGGGGAAAATTATTTTTATGGCGAAAAATCAATAAACATAACACAGAATTCGAAGCGAAAATAGCTTTAATTGTTTTGTTTTGATTAATTTACAACATTAAATTCTGATTTTTACTTATTCAACTTTCAAACAAAGTCTCGAGGTTTTTAACAGTTTGAAACGCAATTTAGCATCAGTTATCCCCAAAATTTTACTCGAAAAATTTTTCATTAAAGAAGGAAAGTCATAACCAAACCGAGTATGTTGTTTAAAATATTGTGTTGTGAAAAATATTTCATAGAAATTGAAAGCTTACTAATAAATAACTAAATACCGAAGTAAAAATGATGTTCAAAAACTTCCTTTGGCTGATGCCACTGCTAGTGGACCAGAGGTCCACGAGGGTATTCACCAGCTCAATAGTCAGACTTTTCTGACATGAAAAGTTTACCTTGCGTGTTATAGAAATTTACAGTTTTTATCAAGATTCTAACCACTAAAAAATACTGAGGCTTCATTTCGTGTATTGCACTCGGTAGATGTCCTTGGTACTGGATTTGTCTTCCTATTTCGATATTTTTGGAAATGAGTACTTCTTTTTGGACTACCTGGATTATGGCTTTCCATATTATTTCATTTTAATGCTTCTGATGAGAGGTTACTCCTTGAAACACGTGTACAGCATAACGAAAATTACTATTTTTCTATGCAACTTCGGTATTTTTTGTATTTTTTTGGCTCTTGAAAATACAGATTTTACAGGGAAGGCTATCTAGTATTTTCTGCGGAAAAGGCTACAAATTTGAACAAAATCTGTGTAAATCCTTTGGCTTTTTCCTTCTCGCAAAATCGGTGAGTGAAGATTGATTTCAGATTTTCGGCATGTAATCCCATGTTCTTTTTGAGAATGTACAAATTTGCAGTATCTAAAAATGGTCCCCAAATTAATGTAAAAAAGTGGATATTATTATTACTGCGGCGAATTGCAGGCTTACGATATATTCTTAGAGTACATTGTAGATTGGCCATTTTCCGTTCTTTACAATAAAATTAATGAATTTAGTTGAATCCCTTCCATCACTCTTCTGTTTACATTTTTCCTGTGTCTTAGACTATAGGATTGTTGAGGAAAAAGGATAGTGAAATATATAAATCAACAATGTGTTGAGGAAATCAAATGGGATGCTATGTTGAACAAATCTTTTATCAGTGTGCATTAGAAAAGCTTAATTTGCAGACAGCTGTATCGGCCGAAAACAATCATTTGTTTTAAGGTAGCCTGAAGTGTCGACAATGTATTTGAAACTCTTTTAATATAGCCTCAACTGTTAAAAAATAACACAATACCGAGGTTACTGTGAATTTAGGTTCTGCATATGCGCATTTCGACAACTTATGTCTCTTCAGTGCAGATAAAATCAAAATATTTGGAAGTCCATAAACAGAAATAGGTGTAAACTGATAGAGAACAAATAACCAATAAGATCTAAATAGAGAAGCCAAAATCAGCTAAGGACAGAGCTATGCAAAAGGGCGATACTCCTTAGTTTTAAGCAAAATTTAATAAAATCTAGATATTGCATGTTTCTAAAAAAAAAAATCGGTTTTAAAAATCATCATTATTGCAATGGTGATATTATAAATCGGCATATGAAATTACTGGTGCGTATAGAATAACGATTTGTGTTATTTTATTTTTTTTTTTGACAAAAACAAAATTTGATGCACATACTTGTAATTATAGATCCGTTTTATTAAATGAGAAAACATAAATGAATGGCATTTTATGTATATAAATTAATAAATATTACAAATAATTAAATACCGAAGTTACTGTGAATTTTAATTGGTGATTAGTCAAGAAATAATGCGTATACAGATACCAATTTTGTTTGTTGCAATCAAAAAAGCTACTAGTACAAAAATGTAATTATTTGTGAAAAGTATGTTTGTTAGTGAAGTTGTCAATGAATCAGCGTTGACACGATTGTGCACGGGGATCTGCGCAACAAAACAAAGAATATTGGTTCTATAAAGATTCTCAAAAACGTTGGATCGTATTTTTTTTCACTTTTAACCTAAATTCTGGACAATATTTACACACTCAAAGCAAAAAGATAATGTTTATATGTAATGTTTTATATGCCTACAGTGATACGTGCCTAAGCTGTTTACAGGTTAAACTCTCATTTCGTAGAACTTAAACGGGTATATGTTCCTCTTGTGCAAGTTATCTGCACTATATTATTGGATTTGAATATTGGGAGGTCTGAATGTAACTCTCTTGTATTTTTGTCCGATTACGTCTTGTTTATTTAACATAATTTGTTATGTTCTTCCTTCTCAATATCTGAAAAAAATTGAAATTAGCTTTCATGGAGTTAGGAATTTATCTAGCTTTTTGTCAACAAACAAGCAGGTCGAGATTGACTATGAGGTCACATAAAAAGGAGAAAACCTCATTGCACATTTCTTACGCTTTATATCAAATTCATCCGCAATATAATTCACTGATAGGATATATATTTATGTAGAATCAGCCACCTTGATCGATGGGTCAAAAATGGTTAAGTAATTATCAATGAATTTCATCAATGAAAGATGTGTACTATTAAAATAATATTACATAATTTATCTTATTTGCTAGCTAATCGTTCATTGGTGACATGTATTGGACTCGATACACGTGTGAGCTATGACCTTCGAAACATGAATGAATTGTTATGTCTTGACTTCAGTGTTTGTTATCATCAACGGTACTTTGTTATGTATTTTCAACAAATTGTGATTTGGGTAAAATGATGAAAACGGGTAATATATTTATAAAACATCTAACAATAATGTGGTACAGTAAAAATGGTAAATAAAATGATACTAAATATATGATAAGGTCAATTATAATTACATTACTAATTATATGATAAGACCCCAATATTTTGCACAGCTGCTGATCATGTACAAATATATGTCAGTCACAAAGGCAATATGTTTATTATGTAATTATTATAATATTTGAGAAAGGAAACTGATCTGATTTGCCCACCGGGGATTTAACTAATTTCTAATTAGCTGATGTAAAAGGGTGATCTTTTGACAGTCGAAAATAAATGAAAAGGTATGGATATTTGAAATCATAATATTATAAGGTCACGATGGAAGGGGTCTTGGAATACCAGCAGCAACCCTATCAATAAAGAATACAAGTGGCCCTCGAGGGCTAGTTCAAGAGCCAAAAAAAAAATAAATAAATAAATAAAATTAGTGACTAGGATTTGGAGACCCACACATCTATGTAGTTTCGTGACATATTCTTGAATATGGTTTCAGGGTTTTGTGGAAAAAAGATGATTTATATACAAAGTAAAACATCACAATTATAATTCTGATAACCATACCCTCCAAACTAAAGACAAATACACTTTTGTCGGAATAATTTGCTCATCGATTTCAGTCGACGTTAATTGACATAGTACCTCTGTACTTTTATTTCATCTGTTTCTAAGATCTAATTAAGTATTTGCAAGGACTGATCATGCAACTTTGTACCAAAGTTACGTTTCTCCAATCTTTGAAATTGTATCATTTTTGTCTAACAAGGACAAGTTGCAATAAGTTGCACCTAAAGATTTTCTTTCGTGTTCGTTTCAGAGTTGAGATTCTATTAACAGAAAAATACAAAAGTTAGAACCAATGACGTCACAATAGCTGCAGTTCTGACGTCATGAAATGACCACTTTTAGCATTTTTTTAGAAATATACCAAATTTGGCAGATTTTCAAACAATTTTGCATCGATAAGAATAGACATTTCTACTCTTAACATAGAAAGAAATCATTTTTTTTGTAACGCAAGGCTTTCAAGGCGTTTTAATTATTTGATAATTTAATTATCGAGAGTGTAAAAATGTTTTATCGTAAGAGAAACGGTGTGGATTTCGTTTCTCAAATGATTTCAAGGGGATTTTGGACAAAAAATGATCTGGAAGAATGTGTTTTTTGGGCGTGATTTCATCAGGCATTGTGGCCTTTGTTCATGGCGTCACAATAGTAAAGTTTGAAAACGGCAAACATATTTGACGTCACAATTGAATTTAAACCAATGAAGTATCGAGAACACTTAATACACATGTTGGTTTACAATGTGGCCCCCTATCACCTGAAACTGACGAGAACAGCATTTGAATAAGAGAGATATAGTTTCTATTTCTCACATCAAGTTAAATAAATTGGACAAATGTTTGAAAACGAGGCTTGCGGAGTTTTTAAACGTTTGAAAATTTATTCAACAAGATGTGAGAAATTTCATAATTAAGTTGGTAAGTTGCAGACAATGTTTTGTTTATGACATAATGTTAAACACCGAGGATTATGTTCCGAATGAATTTCGCGGAAAATTTCTCATGAGTACATTCATCTCTCTCTAGAGGTTAGAAATATTTTTAGCACAGGGGTCAGACGTTGGCTAAATTTGCTAGAAATTAGAGAACCATATACCTCCAACTGTGAAGGAAATATAAAAAGGACAGAAATTAGAGAATATACATTTTCCAGATTCAACACCAAGTCACATGGTATATGTATAGAGAAAGTATTCCACTCTTCCTGGATATAATGATAGATTTTCCATGAAAACAGATTTACTTTCAATATCTTTTCTGCCATATATAATAATATTGTGTATGTAAAATATATATCCGAGATTGACTGCTAAACATTCATTCGCCTGGTCCATTGTATGGACACATTTTCCATCTACACTTTCGTCACCTGGTCTTACACTGCACTGTGGTTTATTTCAGTCGTTTGCAAAATTCGGTCCAAACCAGCCATCTTTAGTCCACGTCTCAGTATAAGTGCTAGACTGTTCAATACTCTTTTTAAAGAGAGCCACATTTGTATATGAGTCATTTAACTCTGATAAAAATATAACATTTTCTTCAATATGATTGCTATGTATAGTAAAATATTACCCCTTGAGCAATAATAGAAAACATTGGAAGAGTTGGCAGTTTGGACAAGCAGGATGATAATTTACGTCGAAATTTCAACTTTTTAAGTTTTTATCATTTTTGAGCTCTATTTTTCATCATTTTTGAGCTCTATATATCTTTATGAAGAGCAAAATAAAATACAGGCTGTAATTAGATATAGGCAAAATGCGAGGCTTTTAAAAATAATGTGACCATCGTGCTAAATCAACATATTTGTATATCGAAATAACCCTAATACGAAATCATGTTTAATTTCCCGGAAGTATTTTGCGGAGTATAATTAGCCATAGAAACATGAAGAATTAAACATATGTTCGATACTCTAACCGCCGTGCAGAATCTATCGAAAGTTTACTCTTCATTCCAAATACAATTTCCGTTATGCCTTTTTAATTTGTTTCCGTTTGCAATGGATGTTTCATACATGCCCCATGTTTTATTCTTGAGGTTATAATAAGACTATTAGATGTTACATATTTCACCTTTGAACTTATCATCATCGTTTATTACGCTATGTTGTGTGTCTGACCAATACTTTTTTTATTTGTTAATTTTTTTAAAGCTTGTGATTCACATATGCACATTTTTAAATAAATGTAAATATCTATATCAAAGTAATATTGTATAATTTTACAATGAGCTTTTTTACAGAAATTAATTATACATGTATCATATGAAAAAGAGAAGATTTTAAAGAAACAAAACAAATTATTAAAACAGTAGACACATAGAGGAGTATTATATATTATCTCATTCTAAATAACCTCACTCAGATTTGATCTGCACTGAAGAGACATAAGTTGTCGAAATGCGCATATGCAGAAAATAAATTCACAGTAACTTCGGTATTTAGTTATCTTACTAAATCATACTCCCAATCATAATATATAGTACAAAGTAAGTATCCTGGGGCGCATACATCTCACTGTCCAATTGTGATATGCCCCCAGTAACTTGACAATTACATTCACCACATGCACATACACATGCAAACAATGATAAAAGGGATGATTTCTCCTTCCCTATAATCAATTTTCCCCATCTCGACGGCGATGTTCCGTTAGCCCCTTCAGCATTGTCGTTAAATCTTTACTTCTGGTTTTTGTTGGCAAAAATATTGATCAGCTCCTAATGCTTTACACCATAACTAAATTTAAACAATTTTTCATATTGGCAGTATTTGGCATTGCACAATATCATGTTCTTCTTTGATAATTGATGATGTTGTTATGCGAAATCTATTTTTGGCTTCATCTTTTATGTACTTCATTGTAAGGGTAATCGCCTTGATAAGTTGTACTTTTTTCTACTTTGATTTTTACTGTGATTAACAATGGAGGGATATGGAGTAAATGCAAATGAGACAAAGTCTCTACAAATACATGGTTAAGCAAAGGAACAACGCTTCATCTTGAAGTCACCAATAGGCCTTCAACAATGAACTTTACTCATACCTCATAGCAAGTTCAAGACGGCCCCTAGCACCGGTTTGAGCGGAATTCGTTACTTATTGTGAGTCTTTTTGTGTTTTTATTTTTAGCCGTTCACCACACATAGGGGAGGGTTTGGATCCAACCCCACCGCAATTTTTGAGCCTGTCCCATGTCAGGAATATGTTGTCATTGGCTTGTCCTTGTCTTCTAATGTGATTTTAGTTTCTTGATATTCGGGTTATTAGATGTGGTTTGTTTCCATTGATTTATTCACTTTTTTTTATCTTTTGGGGGCCATTTAGGTCTTGCTATTTGGGACCGCATGGTGACCCCTAGATTCTTTGTTTTGAGTCATTTTAAACTGGATATGGGATGTTGTCTCCTTAACCTTTACCCCATTTCCTTCCATTCATATCAATCTACACCTCTATTTATCATTCCAAATAATTTATTTTCAAACATGATTCCAACTGCAGGAGATTTGTACCATGTTACTGACCAATACTTGATGGTTTTGTAAAATAGTTTTCAATGTTTCTTAATCAAAATTCTGTATTATGTATTCACAACTTCGTATATTTTAAGAAAATGTAATTGAGTTAAATAATTAAAGAGTTCACATTTACATAGAGATTGTGGAAAAGCTCCAATAAAACGTCAAAACAAATGTTTTAAAATGCGAAGAAATCTAATAGTGAAAACATCTTTACTTGCTCGTTTTTGTATGCAACATCGGTATATATATTTTTTGTATTTTGCTCTACGCGTATTAACAGACACAGCGAACTGTCATTGGAAAAACTCACGAAGGGTTGGATGTTATACTAAATTTCTGAACGAAGTTTACAAATTTGCCACTTAAACATGTCTTTCTGTTTGTCTTTTCTATTACAACAATACTTGCGAATTCAAGGAAAAGGGGGAATTATGAAACAAACATATTGGTCCCTACGTTTGTAGCAAATTTCTTTTTTTAGTTTCTTTCATATTCCTCAAACTAATAAACACATTCTAATTGCATAAATTCTCCCAACCTTATATTTTTTTGCAAGATAAAATGTTTTCTCCCACTTTTCCCGTTCACTCTCTGTAACGTTACCCTAATTTTTAGTACAATTTCAGACCAGCAGCCCTTTTCACAAAAAATCTTACGATAAAAATTAGTCGTAAGTCTTTAACATTTCATATAGACTTACGATTGAAATTTGTCGTAAGATTTTTTGTGAAAAGGGCTGCTGTTCTATACTTTATCTTTCATGTTAAATTGGATTTCAATTTAAGGGCATATCCAACAGTTTCTTGTTATATTGTCATTTTTACAATTTTTAGTTATATTGTGAAACTAGTGTCGGGGATTCCAAAAAGTTACAAGAAAATAACTGGTCACCGATCTTGTTTCAATGGGAACCGAGGTTAAAAATTCATTATTTTGCGTTTTTTTTAAGAAAAACCAAGTTTTAGTTTTAGAAATAATGGATAAAATATTTTCTATCTAATCGATACCAAAGTGACAGAAAAACAATTCAAGGTGTTAAAGATTTTCAGAAAAAAAGATTTTTATGTGAGAAAGTATTTCTATTTCTATAAATCAATGAATATGTAGTTTTGTAACGGTAAAAATGGCATAAAATGTCCACATTACAAATTCAAGTCAACAATATTTTTCAGACTTCTCATATTGTCGATTTTATGAAATTTGAATATCATGTACTTCTAACAATATGGTACTCAAAAATCTCAAAAACTACATAGGTCACCGAGTTGGTTTCCAAGTAAATCATTGAAATATGCAACGTTTTACAAATCTCCCATCGGTAACACCAATAAAGTACGCCAAACTTGAAGGTACAAATTACCTTTCAATCGGAAACAATGGGAATTACTTTGTGACGTTACATTTATCTACGTCATATTCCCGGAAAACATTGTGTGCTTTTGTGTTTGCTATTATTTCCCCTGAAACTATTGGATATGCTCTTAATGACCCTCTGCTGATACTGTACTAAACTTACAGTAAATTCGGTACTTTTTTATTTTGCATGAGACTGTTGGTGGACTGTCAGTCCTTTAGGGTATCCAACCAACCAGTATTCAGTAAGAAAATGTTTTTATTAAATAGATTTAAGCATCGTCAGACATTTTTTAACTTTGGGAAAGTCGTTTATTTTCATCGACAGAAAAGTATATTTTATTTCTATTTTACAAATGGAAAAAATGTGAAAGTCGACATTCACACTCGCCTTCCACTAACAAATCGATAAAGACAGAAGCATTATGAACCATTAGCATTTACTTTCGGTATTTTATTGTTTGTTATTGATAGCATCTAAAACTCTATTTTTTAATTATATCATATTAAAATAAATCTTAAAACTGATTTGTGTTCATCAGTTGTTTTAAGCACAATTGTATTATACATATGGTTACTTAATTATGTTTACCTTTCATGAAGACAATCATACAAACAAACTCTGGTATAAACAAGTTAAATATTCCCATTATAAAGTGCATTCTGGACACCAAATCTTGTTTTGTTCCCTAATATAATCATCATTTTGATCACTTGTTTCTAAAAGTTTATGTGTTATCATTTATATAAATGTCAAATATATTCAGTTATTTATCTATATCTATAAAGTGGTGATAATATTCTTTAAAGAATAGTTTTTTGAATATCTGACATCAATTGTAGAGTTTGATAGTATATTCTCTTTGACATGCTTTGTTCAAAAGTAAGTTAGGCAATCAACAATAAATACTATATATTTTATATATTTTACGAAAGGATATAAAGTAAATGAACATGAGACAATAACACATATGTCAACTCCAACTGCATTAATTTTAATGAGCTGTATGGCCATTTCGGAAATTTATTCCTCATTAGCAGCACTAGAACCCAAACAAAGGAAATCCATAATTTCAAAAAAGATATAAAATGCATAAAACCAAACGAAATCCGAATAATCAGTAATATACTAGTATGCCTTGTGTGATTTCTATTG
>MJUU01048313.1:20569-31682 GCA_002080025.1 Modiolus philippinarum | reverse complement strand
CAACTATTTTGGACGTTAACAGTGACATTGATCTTAAAAGTGCATATTTGTTTTATTCTTTATTTTATATTTGGCTTTAATTATTTCTATTTTTTAAATTGTTAAACTTTGTTGAGTAGTAACTTTGCATACTGTCTACCATAAGTCTAAATTATAGACTACCCCCTCGTCCTGTGAGTCCAGCATGCAAGAGTTAGTTCCCCTGGCTAAAAAAAAAACTGCATGCCACGCCGGCTCACGGTGACAGATTTATATGATGCAACACGATTGTGATAGCATGTTTAGTTGTTGAGAAATAGACCTAAATGCAAGATTTAAGGTAGATAGACAGTAATATTCATATCCATGATATTTTGTTGTAATTTGGAACAATTGAAGAACCAATCCTACTGAACCGAAATCTGTAATAAAAAGTATGGGTCACCATGCTTGCTTTTTCTAGAAAAGTGATCAAAGTTTGCCCATTTAACCATTTTTCACCTAAATTTATATAGAATGCACAGGGAAAATATGGAAAGGCAATTAGCTTAATAGAAATGAACTTTTTATCCATGAGAATTTGATGTATTTTTGTGAACAGATAGTTTATGATGTAATTTATTGATTACAATTAAAAAATGTACATGTCACCATGCTTTTGAAGCAGATATTTTACAAAGTTTCCGGATTTAGCATTATTTACGGGAAAAGGGAGTTAATTCGCAGCAAAGTAAACGAAATATGACGTTTCAATCTGTCATTCAATTATGACGTCACAAAGGAAAAGCCGTCACATTACTGTTCCGGCTCAAAAATCAAACCTGCCCAAATCCGACTCTATTTTTCAAATGTGCGGTTGAATTGCACAGCGCAACAGTGTCTATCTACCTTAACAAAAGCCACTCAAGCGTAAAATATAGGTCAAAGCCACTTAATTCTTGATGATTTGGGTAGTACTCATCAAGGTGATTAATTTGATGAGACATCATTGTGGCATGATGTGCACTTGATGAGAAATGGACCTACATGCAAAATTTAACAGAAGTCACTCACGCGTAAAATATAGGTCAAAGCCACTTAATTCTTGATGATTTGGGGTAGTACTCATCAAGGTGATTAATTTGATGAGACATCATTGTGGTATGATGAGTAGTTGATGAGAAATGGACCTAAACACAAAATTTAACAAAAGTCATTCAAGCGTAAAATATAGGTCAAAAACACTTAATTCTTGATGATTTGGGTAGTACTCATCAAGGTGATTAATTTGATGAGACATCATTGTGGTATGATGAGTAGTTGATGAGAAATGGATCTAAACGCTAAATTTAACAAAAGTCACTCAAGCGTAAAATGTAGGTCATGGATCCCTAATTGTTAGTGAATCTGGTAGTACTAATCAAGGTGCATGTACCGATGTAATATTATTAAAATATTACAAGTAACCAAAATATGGACCTAAACGCAAAACTTAACATCGGGACGTACGGACGTACGGACTGAGGGACGGACAAGGGTAAATCTATATGCCCCTTCCACTACGTGGTGGGGCATAAAAATCAACCAAAAAAAAAAACAACAACAAAAAATAAGAAAAGAAAATCTAATCAAATTTTCAAATAGCTGGTGCACAATGGCAATATGTACTGAACATTCTGTGAAAGTTTCATTGAATTTCATCAAGTGGTCTAGGAGGAGTTGTTGCCACAATGTACACCCTATCGCGGACGGACGAACGAACGGATGGACGGACGAACGGACAGACACCATGATCACTATATAACGCCCGCTAAAGCGGGGGGTATAAATATCAGACATAATTTTTTTATATTGAGATATTTTGTAGGTCTTAGTCTGTTTATTCAAAAAATAAAATTAAAATGGTATGTCACTGATCATATTTTCCTGTTATCAGTCTTTAAAAATCAGGCCAAATTCAGTATTTTTCAGCAATATTTACAAAGAATATATAGGGAAATATGACAAAATGCTTTTTATTTAGCTCTCTTATGAAATAAATATCAGATCATTTTTTTTATTTTTTTTTATTTCAGAGATATATACTTCAGCTATATGTTGAGCTGAAAAAATCTAAATGTCACTGTTTGATTAGGAGAGATATTTTATATAGTTAAGGAAATAGACAATATTTACAGGAAAAGGGAGCTAATTCACGGGAAAGTGTATGCCAATCTATTATGATGTAACAATGAAAAGGCCAAATAAGGAATATTTTAGCTTGAAAATCCAGTAAATTCCGCATCTCATCTGACTCATGTTTCGAAAATACGCCAATCAAATGCGCCGTGTATAAGTGTCGATCTACCTTAAACCGCCACTGACGCCAGAAAAAAGTAGCTGTCTTGCTTTCAGCAACTTCTGACACTGGTGTGACAAAAGCATACTAGAATACTTATAAGAGTGAAGGTTGAACAAGCATGCAAGGCATTTCCTCTATTCCCCCTGTCCCATCCTGTATTTGCAAGAGCAATAAAGAATATATTCGTGAATGGTAGATTAAAATTGTTCTAGTTTACCTTTGCTGTTCATATACACCATAACTTTCTTGATCTCATCTTCTGAATGGAAAGTTCTCAAGGAACAGCAATAAGGCTTTGTAAGCTCTTCCTCAAAATTGATCTTGATCATTTTAAAATCTCCTGATTTTCGCCTATGTTTTCTCTGCCTAATTTGTCTTCCTGACCTCAAACTGCATTGGCTGCTTGAACTGCTTTGGCTGTCCACATGCTCCTGTTGAACATGAAATGTTAATGTTTGTCTTCGGTCAATGTTAATCCCAACCTTGACATTTTTATTATCATGTCCAATATAGCAATCATGATAATGAGCACTTTGTCTTTCACACACCCAAGTTTTATAGATGTAAAGTATGAAAAAGTATACTACAGAAATACATAGAATGGGCATACTATACTGATGAAGTTCTCCACTGAAGTCCTGAGAACTTGACTGACAGACATATACATCAATAACCATTGTACCTGAAAAAATACAAGAATCATAGAATACACACTTGTCTTGAATGCAGTTGCCTTAACAACCATGTTCAATTCATTTTACGCCTGAATGAGGTACTGACCTGTCGGATACCTTTTCTGAATGGGACCAACTAAGAACCATTATCGCTAAGTTTGGTGTCAATTGGACTGGTAGTTTCTGACAAAAGATCTTTGAATGTATTTTCCATAGGGTCCAATGTTAAAACTATGTTCCCCGCTGGCAGCCAACTTGGATGAGGTATGGCCCTGCCGGATACGTTTTTTGGAAGGAACCATCTAAGGACAATTGTGACTAAGTTCAGTTCTAATTGGACTAGTAGTTTCCGAGAAGATCTTTGAATGTCTTTTCCATAGGGTCCAATGTTAAAACTATGTTCCCCGCTGGCAGCCGTCTTGGATGAGGTACGGATCTGTCGAATACCTTTTTTGGAAGAAACCATCTAAGGACCATTGTGACTAAGTTTGGTTCTAATTGGACTAGTAGTTTCTGAGAAGAAGATCTTTGAATGTCTTTTCCATAGGGTCCAATGTTAAAACTATGTTCCCCGCAGGCGGCCACCTTGGATGAGGTACAGATCTGACGGATACCTTTTTTGGAAGGAACCATCTAAAGACCATTGTGACTAATTATAAGTTTGGTTCTAATTGGACTAGTAGTTTCTGAGAAGAAGATCTTTGAATGTCTTTTCCATAGGGTCCAATGTTAAAACTATGTTCCCTGCTGGTGGCCAACTTGGATGAAGTACGGATCTGTCTGACATCTTTTTTGGAAGGAACCATCTAAGGACCATTGTGACTAAGTTTGGTTCTAATTGGACCTGTAGTTTCTGAGAAGAAGATTTTTGAATATCTTTTCCATAGGGTCCAATGTTAAAACTATGTTCCCCGCTGGTGACCATCTTGATATACGGTACTGATCTGTCAGATACCTTTTTTTGGAAGGAACCATCTAAGGATCATTGTGACTAAGTTTTGTTCTAATTGGACTAGTAGTTTCTTAGAAGATCTTTGAATGTCTTTTCCATTGGGTCCAATGTTAAAACTATGTTCCCCGCTGGTGCCCATCTTGGATGAGGTACGGACCTGCTGGATATAATTTTTAAAGGGGACCACCCAAGGACCATTGTGACCAAATTTGGTTCGGATTGGCCAAGTGGTTTCATAGGAGAAGATTTTTGAATAAAAAGTTTACGCCGGACGGACGACGGAAGCCAAGTGATGGCAAAAGCTCACCCTTGCATAGCCAGGTGAGCTAATAAATTAGTCCATGGGCTGGAATAACCCCCTGTGAACCCTACCCCCACCCACCCACTTCCCAACCCCACCCATTTTTTTAAGTCCGCATACATCCCGTCTTCAAAATAAAACATGGTAACACAAGCATAACCTGCACGCACTGGTGAAACAGGGCCCATTTTTAGACCCACCTACCGAAATTTTGGAAAATTTCGTTTTTCTTTAAAGTTTTTCTTTCAGTTGCTTCAAAATGTTGACCAAATGCTTCCCAGTTATAAAAACGATGTATCAAATGGTTGCTTATTGTATGAGCTTTACAATGAACCCAAATTTTTACAATTTCTATGCCCAATACGTTCCATAGCGCCATTTAACGTACCCCTACCCTATTAAATATTGAGGAAAATTTAGATATTTTCATTGAAATTGCGCAAGTTTGATGGTCTAAAGACCCCAAAGTACATCTCGAATCCTTATTCTGGAAATTGTTTTTAGTTTTTCAATCTATTTTCTTGAATATAAAACATGTTAACATAATGTTAACATATTTTTAATGACCAAAGTTTTATTTTCAAATAGACCAAATAAATAGATCTTTGAATATTTCCGATTTTGATTAGGTTTCGTCATTCTTTTGCCCAATATTACTTTTTAGTAAATAAATATCATTTAAAGTAGGTATCACATGAAAGCTAATTTTATTTGCTTTACAACTATTACAAATACTTCCCATTCTTATGTGATATAAACATCATACATCAATAAAACTTACCCCTACCCCAACAAATTTACTGTAAAATTCTCAATTTTTTGTCTTTGTTTGCATAAAAATAACCAGAACACGCAAAATGTGTGTTGTACATGACAATGTTTCATAAATTATACCATGATTTCGTATTTTAACAGCCATTATTTGACTTAAACTCAATATTTTGCCTGAAACTGATGAAAAGTGTGAATTTTCAACATTTCAGATTTGCCCAAATTTCACTGTTAAATCGTTATATATGCCAAATCTGGAGGATATATCTGCAGATATGCCAATTAATTGTTCAAAGCGATACATTAGATGTCTGAAAACATTGTAAAGAAAAACAAGAAGTGTTTGATGTGACTCGAAATACCGAAAATCTTACCCCTACCCCAACAAATTTTCCTTAAAATTGTCAATTTTTTGTTTATGTTTACAACAAATTAACTCAAACACGCAAAATGTGTGTTGTATATGACAATGTGTCATATATCATACCATGATTTCCTATTTTAACGGCCATTATTTGACTTAAACTCAATATTTTGCCTGAAATTGATGAAAAATGTGAATTTTCAACATTTCAGATTTGGCCAAATTTCACTGTTAACCCGTTATATATGGCAAATCTGGATGATATATCTGCAGATATGCCAATTAATTGTTCTAAGCAATACATGAGTTGTCTTAAAACAGTGTTTAGAATATCAAGGGGTGTTTAATGTGACTCTGAATACAGTGAATCTTACCCCTACCCCAACAAATTTTCCCTAAAATTGTCAATTTTTTGTCTATGTTCGTATAAAAATAACCAGAACATGCAAAATGTGTGTTATTAATGACAATGTTGCATGAATTACATCATGATTTGGTATTTTAACAGCCATTTGTTGACTTAAACTAAATATTTGGCCCAAACTGATGGAAAATGGGAATTTTCAACATTTCAGTTTTCTCCAAAGTGCCTTGTTAAATCGTAATATATGTCAAATCTGGAGGATTCATCTGCAAATATGCCATTTAATTGTTCTAAGCGATACATTAGTTGGCTTAAAACACTGTTTAGAAAAACAAGGACTGTTTAATGTGACTCTAAATAGGGAAAAAAATACCCCTACCCCAACAAATTTTCCCTATAATAGTCATTTTTTTTACTACCGGGGTATATTCACATCAAAATAACCAAAACACACAAAATCTGCATTGCATATAACAATGTTGCATAATTTTTATCAAAACTTGTCATTTTAAGTCCCACTTGTCAGCTTAAACTCAATATTTTGTACAGAATTGATGAAAAATGGGAATTTTCAGTATTTCAGATTTGTCCAAAATTCACTTTTAAATAGTTATATGTTGCAAATCTGGAGGATTTATATGCAGATATGCCAATTCATTGTTCTAACCGACATATAAGTTCTGTAAAACAATGTTTAGAAGAACAAGGAGTGTTCGATGTGACTTTAAATACCGAAAATTTTACCCCTACCCCAAGAAAATGGTGCTTAAAAATCCCCAGAATATGTATGTCTGTACATTTATATCAACAAAACATACTAATATTTTACTTTCTTTAAAAAAATTGCATTTTATATATCGCAATATGCAATTTTAACGCCAAATACGGGTAAAATTGTCTATTTAGGGCGATTTTCATGAAAAATGGGATTTTTCAGCATTTCGGAATTTTACAAAATTCAAAGTTGAATTGTTGTATAACTACCCATAAACCACACACATGATCTTATTTGTGATATATTGGTGTCTCTGCGTATTTTGGTGTTTGAAATGATATGTTATTGGACCTTTATACACTGTTTAAGCTTTTCAAGCTGAATAAAATGAAATAAATTGTGTTGAATAATTGTGGTAAGTGGTTATATAATTGTAATTTATGAGACTGTAGTTATTCTAAAATGTTTAAAAACATATTTTCGTATGACGTAGATATATTGAAAGGATATCTAATCAACATTTTCAAGTTACATATCAATTTCATGAAGTATTTGCATCTCAAAGTCAAAACAGCAGAAATTCTGAAAAACGGAAAATTCCCATTTTGCATACAATTTCGAGCAAAAGAGTCAAAAAGGGACCTCTTAAAAGTTTAAATTTACTTAAATGATCTTCTGCATGTCAGCTTTAGTGAAATAAACACGTGAATTCCAATAAAGCATTATTCTTTAATCATTTAGAGCCTGAATATTTCATATTTTCCCTTAATTTTTAGGGGGAGGGGTGCTAATTTTGACATTTCTGAACCTACAATACGTCTGAAACTAAAATGTTTGCACACGATTTGTTGCTAACATATCATAAATCATTATTACAACAGCAATTATTAAATATATATTCAGGTTTTTACGACCAAAAAGTCAGAAGAAATTGTGAAAAAATCGAAAATTCCGAAAATTCCCATTTTTCAAAAATCAAAAATTTATTTACTTTACTGGTTTTGTTTTCCAACACTGTATCACAACTGATAAATAAGCATAAAAACGAGATCAAATGACGAGGGTTGTTTATCTGAAAGGAATTGACAGTCTAAAATTGTCATTTTCGCTATTTTTTTGCAGGAGGAGGGGTACATTTTTTGTATCCCCAGGTCATAAAAATGGCATTAAGTGCCCAAACTTGAGTTCATTGTAAAGGATATTAAATTAGCTTTAATTTGGTACCAAATTTCAGTACATATTAATTATCATTAAATAATTATGGAGCTTAAAGAAACTTAGGTTAAAATGCAAATACAAGAGTTTTTCGTGGTGTACTATAAAAGTGGCCCTATACTGTCCATGCGTGCAGGTTATGTTCGTGTTATAAGAGGGGATATAGGAGGACTGAAAAAAATCGGTCTAGATGGGAAGTGGGGGTGCACGGAAGGTGATTTCAGCCCATGGCCTAAATCATTTTTAATTAAAAGTTATGATAGTTTAACCTTTAGCAGACGTTTAATTGGCAACATAATTCAAAACCAAATCCCAAATAGCGCTAACCATTCTTTAAAGTGCTACTTGTTTCATGTAAAAAAAATAACAACTGTACAAACTTGAACTGTCTTCTCAGTGACTAAGAGAGTATTTAAAAAATCGAAAATATGCTAACTTACTGCAGAATATCATAAATATTGAGTAGGGAAATACTTTGTCCAGTCTGGCTAAACAGGAAGACCATACTTTGAAACAAATGTGCCTATTTAATGTTTGTTTGTCCGGTGTAGGAGTTATTTCCCTTTAAAGGTTTGATTAAAAAAAACCACAAAATTTGACTAGAACTGACAGGAACTCCTGGCAAATCATATATTGACAGAATTTTCTCCTTGAAATAATCTATCGATATGGCTTTTCAGTCAACAGTAAAACATTTCTCAAATATTAATGTATGATTACTGAGCTATTGAGTGTAGAAGAAGGGACAAATTGAAGATTTTGTCAAAAAATGACTACTTTTTCTGTATAGGAAATATAATGCAAGAACCCCAAAAAATATTTTTATGAGAGGTTCAATTCATTTGTACCAATACCTTGGTAAATTATCTAATTGGTTCTTGATATTACAATATTTCCGGTAGGGAAAACTGTTCTAAAATCTGCCAATTTCGGTATATTTCTATGAAAATGCTCAAAAGTAGCCTTTTTATGACATCAGAACTGTACATATTGTGACGTCATTGGTTCTAACTTTTATATTTTTTCTGTAAATGGGAACTCAACTTTGAAATGAACATGAAAGAAAATATTAAGGTGCAACTTAAAAATTCACTGGAATCTTAGGCCAAAACAACCCTTATCGCACCTTGGCCTTTGCCATTAGTTGGACTAAGTCTCAATTTGTTGTCAACAGTTAAATTAGTTTTTATTTTTCAAATTTACAGTGGCATTACAAGCGTGACATCAGCTGTGTTTCATCATCGCATCGCGAGTATCCATTCCCTCCCACATAGCCATTTGTTCGAGAAACACCCGTTTGTCTTTATGATTTGAATCAATAGACATTTTACAATAGGTTCCTTTGCAGTCACCAGACCTTTCCCTGGTGTTGAAAACCAGTGCTTACAGTTCGGCCTTATTATTTGAACTCGTTTTCATTTAAATTACAGAAAAAAGTACCAAATGATACAACTAAAAACCTGTGTGAGAAAAGTAACCTACATGTACAACAGCCATTTTATTTTGCCGATTACCAGGACACCCACAAACAATAAATCAGTAGGACCTAGAAATTTTTTGGCAGTCAGGACCGATAGGGTCGGCAATTTTCTTGAACTTTTGCTGCTTGTTAGCGGGACATATATTTAATCTTTCATTATTTATCTTTAAAAGTTTACAGTTTTTATCTCATTTTGTTCCTGTAAAATGTTTTAATCCATAGTCCACTCTGGAAAGTTTTCTAAGTGAAAAGATTGAAAACCACATGTCTCACATGTTGGAAGAGACATTCAATTTTATGCATCAATACAAATAAATAACTTTTTTTAAATGTTTTGGCACCCCACAGTTATCAAAATATTACACCTTAAAATTTATTTTCAAGAAAATGATTTGTCAACAAAGGCGAGGATGTTGAAATTTTTACAACAGTAACAAATATTGACTTGCAACTTGTCAACCATTGAATTTTGACAATTGGACAGGTAATTAACATACATAAGTTTTATTGCCCCTGACAACAATAAATTTGAGATGTTCAGATTAGAGTATGGGAAGGATTTTGGAGACTTATCTAAAATTTACCATGTCACACCCTGTTACACTGAGAATGAGTTTCTGTTGAGCTAACTGTAAAATTAGATGATTTAAAACATTTTATTGCTATAAAAGAACAGGGTTTCTGTGCAAGTACTTTAGTTTTAATGTGTTCTGTTCATTTTTAACTTTTTCTTTGAACAATTTTGTTCATTTGTTTGGCTTTGTCCTGTGGTAAATATATGAATTGATGAATTGCCGTGTTTTTAACAGTTAATGTGGACCTGCTATATTAGCAATGAATGTCAGTCAAGTATATCCGTCAGAAACCTCTCAATATATAAAAGTCAAGACAACATCACCGATTTCTCCTATCATTTAATATATGCCAAGATTTTTAAGCCAATTCGTCTCCATCTTAGTTCCGTTCTTGGTGTTTGAGCGAGATTATCCGAGAACGGAGTTTGACTCGACTCGAGAGCGAAAATAAATCCAGGAATGCCCAAAGTCATCCAGTGTTTTCCATTCCTGTTTAAAGGTAAAAAGAAGCACCTTTATTTTCAAAACAACCACCACAGTCTTCACACTCAAATTTTAAACTTACAGGCCCCGCAGGGCCTGTAAGTTAAAATTTTTACAGGCCCACCATCAATTCTACAGGCCCCCATGACAACGAATCACCAAGTAGCTTCCACAATTCTGGATTTTCACGCACAATATAATAAGATTTAAATGTGTTGCTTAAATATAAAAAAGAAGGGAAACGGGGAATGTGTCAGAGACAACGACCCAAAGGGGAGTAATAACAACTCATCCCTTGGCTAATACCGTCAAAACTGAACATTATGAAAATGCAAAATTAAGGTATGAAATTTCAATGAATTGAATTTGTGAGCTATTTATTGCTTAAACACAGTGTATACTGTATTTTGCAGTGACTAGAATGCAATTAACTCTGGAAAATAAAATTTACAGTCATTCTGGTATGGATATATCAGGTTTTGTCCTTTTTTCTGAAAAAATTCCATCGCACCAATGTTTCAGCTCCAGTGTGATAATTAAAAGGTTTTAAGATCAAATTTGGCTAAAAAATGAGAATTTGGACCTAACTTGATGGTTTTGTACCAAAATAAACAAGACAGAGGCAAATTCTAATTTTTCTGATTTTTCACTTAAAGGTATCATACCGCCATTGATTTTTCCCTATTTGTCTTTGTTAAATTGGTCATTTTCTGAGAACCATAGCACATTTACTGTCGTTTCAAATAAAGCGAAACTTCTTACCTAATAAATTAGATATATTATTAGCCTCCACAAAAATTTTGAGGACAACTTTCATTGCATATAAGAAAATGCCCTCCACCCGAAGAATACTACTATCAAAAATCAACTTCCACTTTCACTGCCAACCCGTGAAATGGTCATGTCATTGTTTTTACCAA
>MJUU01048312.1:0-11072 GCA_002080025.1 Modiolus philippinarum | reverse complement strand
AGACAACACCTTTAGAATGCTGCAGCAGTCTTGGGATATTGGGATATTTAAAAATAGAAAATGTACAAAAGCGAGCTACCAAACAAATCCCGTCACTTAAAAATATGAATTACAAACAAAGGCTAGGGATTCTGAAATCTTAAAATGCTAACACTAGCGTATAGCAGTGCTGGAGGGGACATAATTGAGGTTTTCAAAATATTAACCTAGATTTATGACAATCAGGCAACACGTGGAATGTTCGAATTGAATAAGGTCAAGCACAAGAGGTCACTCAAAAAAGTTATAATAATTTAAAAAAAAACATGTAAGTTAAACGTCCACAAGTACTCCATCACAAATAGGGTAGTTGATGATGATGTTTTAAATAGCCTGACAGAACATGTAGTATCTACAACAAGGAATTTGGAATAGGCTTAGACAACCACTGGAAACATCAAGACGCCAAATACAATTTTACAATGGACAAGACCAAAATCCGGACGTGGCATAAATTCGCCTACATGTACTAACATAACAGGTAGATGTGTAACAACTGTGTCTGATGTGCATGCATAAATTGTGTCACATTTTTGAATGTCTTTGTGTCATTGATGCAGAATCATCCAAAACTAAAGTCGAGTTTATAGATTTTATCGGCACTTTCAAATTTCTGTATGAGTAAGAATTTTTTTTTTTTTCTTGGAATGCGAGACAGCTGAAAAAGTGTCCAAAATATCAGAAGTGTATGATGAAGCATCATTCATATCCATGAGCCCATAATTAATAATGTATGATGGTGTTTGGTGATCAAACCATTTGTCAATTAAAAATCATTTGGATTTTTTTATTTACGGATTATACCAAATCCTGATCACCGCCAACAAAGGGACCTCAATGACACACTTTGAAAACCCCGTAAAAACTTATTATCACTTACAAATTTAATAAACTATATAGATCCTCCTAAAATCTGATAACCAACGGCTAATACAATATTTTAGATCGTGGTAAAGCTTTTTCTGTTTGAAAACTATCAATCATAGTGCCATTTTCCCCCAACTTAACCAAATATTGATTTATTGATAGTAGGTAATCAGTCAGATCGAACATCTCAACTTGGGATTGGAGTCTTCAAGAAAAATTATGTTTTCATTGCTTTGATGCGATTCGTGCTGGTACTGTTCAGAAATATAATACAATTGTTCAAATGCAAATATCTTTTACCACTTGAGGTACAGAAGACTTTACGCGTAAAGAAAAAAAATGACGCAGAAACTTGCATGTTTCTTGAAAAAAATATATAAGACTCAACTTCTCACATACTTGACGAGTTTCGATGTCCGAAAAACATATCAACGAGAGCATCGGAGTCAATTTGGTTTGCCTGTTTACGCTCAAATATATTTACTGAATGTTTTATGGATTTATTTTTTCTCCTTCTTGGTGTTAAGAAAACCGTTTTTTTGTATGAAATTAATTAAAGTCATATATCTGCTATTTAGGCGGACTTTAGAGATCATTTAACTTTTGCAATCTATTAGCAGTAAGATATCAATGGAAATAAAATCAAAATGACGTCATAACTAACATAACAAAAATTTACGTCACAAATGAAATTTGATGTGTCATTTCTGGTCCGCGTCAAAATAGCCTGGGATCCTGACCCATGCTGACTATCGCGCAAGGGCCAGGTGGATTACAAATTATTCAGGGCTAATCTGCCCTGAATCAATACTTCCGTTTGCGCATGTGTAGTCTGTTGAACGATAGATAAACAGAAAACTAAACCATCGAAACGTTATGATAAAAGAAAAATTTAGTTGTTTTAAGCATGAATATAATGAACTTTGATGCATTTTACGAAAATAGTTTGTGTTATTTGTTAACAAAAAGCATTCCGCGTCAATCGTTCCCATGATTCCGCATTTTCATAGACCAATCAGAGACGATTAACTTTTCTCATCCACCTGGCCCTACCGCGAGGTTGGGACAGGTTCGACCAGGCTAGCGTCAAAACAGGTTACTGGACGGTATATTAGTATAACGTGAAATATTTTATTTCCTATTTAAATTGTATCAATAAAGTAATCAATATTCCAAGAATTATTCTGTGGATTTTATTTAAACAAATTCCATTTTAGGCACAGACCATTTGATTTTCCGGGGGCCTGGTATTTTTACCCGAGCCTGGAATTGTTTTCGCCTGCTCTGCTTTGCCAGATTATTTCTTTCCTACTATGCTAGAAAATTTTGGCGAGTCACGCTTTTTTTCTATTGGACCGGATCAGGGCCAGATTATTTTTTTCAACCCAAATGCAGGTCAGATAATTTTTTGGGGAAAAATGGGGGCCAGAAATATTTTTCCCCCCGAAAATCAAATGATCCGTGCCTTAAAAAGGAATGCACAGGTAAATTTTACTTGTGGAAATACATTTGACCACTGGTAGTTCATTTACCAATGCACTAATTGATAAGGATGAGGATTTATTGCCTTCCTGAATGAGGGAATTTCTTGAGATTTTGTCATCTGAAATCCGAAGTGATGAAAACGTGAAAAACGTTATTTTCAGAAGATCTACAGATCTTTGTTATTTCCTGCAAAAAAACTTACGCAATTTGCTTATCAATATTGAATTATCTAGGAATAAAAGTACCACAGTTCGCGTGAACACGTAAACATGTGAACATCGCGCCATCTATGATTCTGAAAATACTATGGTTGCTATGGAAAACAAGATCTCGTTGCCCGAGCGCCTTTCCGATGAAATCGGTTACTTTTGAAAGAGAGAACGAAAAATCCTTTTTAATACTTTGTTTTCAAAATTTTAAAACTCTGTTCATTACAGATGTATCAAATACAATTTCGTAATTCTCCATTTATGTTAAATTGCTACATGAGCTCCATGAAGATTCAACTTCCTTCCATTGCGCGCTACGCGCGCTTAATCCTACATTGCATAACGGAAGTTGAAAGAAAAATAGAAACACGGTATACAGAATATGATGATTAAATTTTGACATTTCTTAGTATTTATGGGGGCTATGCCCCCCCCCCTATAATCCTTATTCCAAAGTTTCATTACCTCAATTCCTTCATATAGAAAATAAACGCCAAAATTTCCATTCGGAAATATGTTCACTATTGTAATGTTATGGTAAAACCAGAGAGTTCTGAAAGTCCTTCAACTACTAGATTTCTCTACCTGTGACGTCACCAGGTAAATAAAAACCCTCCTATTACCAGAATTGTGTTTTTACAATTCTGGTATTTCCAGAATTGTTGAACTGAACAATTCTAGTAAACCAGAATTGTTTGTATTTTTGAACAATTCTGGGACAGAGGATTATTCTAGAATTGTTCATTTCCAAAGACAATTCTGGTATTCCAGAATTGTACAAATTACAATTCTAGTAATTCCAGAATTGCAGATTATACAATTCTGGTTTTACCAGAATTGTAATAGTTAACAATTCTGGTAATACCAGAATTGTAACGTGAACAATTCTGATAAAACCAGAATTGTGATGTGAACAATTCTGGTACATCCAGAATTGTATAATGAACAATTCTGGAATTACCAGAATTGTAAATTGAACAATTCTGGTACATCCAGAATTGTATAATGGACAATTCTGGTACATCCAGAATTTTTTAATGAACAATTCTGGTACAACAAGAATTGTAAATTGAACAATGCTTGTTCAGCCAGAATTGCACATTGAGCAATTCTGGTACAAGTACCAGAGTTGTCAATTTCTGATCAATTCAGGTACAGTTTCACTTTGACTAATAGGTAGGATGCAAAAATTCTTCATTTATGGCAATGGCATTTGATTTAAATGTGGCTTGATTAAGCACACATGTACCTAAAAACTCATTACATATTGATGTAGATAAGGCACTTAATTGTGTCGCATCGTTTCAAATCAAATGCCATCAACAGAAATAAATAAATAAGGAAGTCTTCTAAAGTTTATGCAGCCAGACTATATTTCCAACATGACACTATGCTTGAAAAAATTGTTGCACATGGTCTGTTTTTTTTTTACATTATTAAATTTCACCCCAGGTGATGGTCAGGGACTGTTTTAGTGGAAATCTGGAGCCAGAAAATTGTCCAGAGACATCAAGAAGTGCGCAATTCTGAAATACCAGAATTGTCCAGAATCTTCCAGAATTGCACAATTCTGGTTAACCAGAATTGTCCAGAATCTTCCAGTATTGCACAATTCTGGAATACCAGAATTGTCCAGAATCTTCCATAATTGCACAATTCTGGAATACCAGAATTGTCCAGAATCTTCCAGAATTGCACAATTCTGGATTACTAGAATTGTCCAGAATCTTCCAGAATTGCACAATTCTAGAAAATTCTAGCAGAGAAAGGATTCTGTCCTGATACTGGATACAATTCTGATATTCCAGAATCTTCCAGAATTTTCCAGAATCTGCAATTCTGGAAAATTCTGGTAACAATTCTGGTACACTTATTTCTACCAGAATTGTACCAGAATTCCGTCACCCGATGTACCTTTTGTTACATCTCGGACTTGTTTCTTGGTTCCTACCGCTGAACTAGATCCAGTTTGGATTTCTTTCTTTTTGATTGGTCTGAAAGAAAGAAATTGCCACGCCCCTTACATGACCAGGAAATTTTGAAAACATTTTTCGGGATCGAAGTTGAGATTAAAACAGAGCTTATGAAGTATTTCTATTGCTTCATATATAGTCGACATATAAATTTTTAGACAAAAGCATTTTAAAATAAGGATTTTGTGCGGACAATATACTTTTATTTCACTTATTACATAATATTCAAGCATTTTTTCAGTGATCGAAATTACCCTCCACAGACAAATAACAGATCGTGCAATTTCGATCCATGTGTTAGTATTGAGAGTTATCTTTCCAATATGGTTAGCATCTTCTTTTGATTAATTGTCTTGACAAAAAAATCACTAGAGAAAAAAAAATATTTTCAGTTTGACTAAAACTCAGGGGGTATGAATCTCTTTGTTACAAACTGACAACGAAAGTAGAATATTAAAGGAACAAATAAATCAAAGTTCACAAAGATGACAAAAAATACAGAAAAACATTGACACGGAATTATAAAAAAAAACTTAAGTAAACACCTGGAGGGAATTCCCATAAAAACTCGAAAGTGACTACAGTATATTTTTTCTACGCTGTGACTTTGAAATATGAGAACAGTGAAAAACTAGATGTTGTCGGAAACGACAGCTATCCCCACACTCCCTGTTTGACACAGAAAACAGTTGTTATATTCCTTGGCATAATTTTTTTCATTATCTTTGAAATCTGCCTATTGATAGTCATTATTTTTACTAAAAGAATTCTAGGATATATGGTTGCTAAGTAGAATTCCAAAAAATAAGTGGTCTTTGAGACTTTCAGGAAATTAACCAAAATTGGAATAAAATATTTTTGAAATCCAGTTGATGAAAATGTTTTTCCTAAACTAAGTAAACAATTTAAGTATGGTTGCTAGGTAGAATTCCAAAAAATAAGTGGTCTTTGAGACTTTCAGGAAATTTACCAAAATTGGAATCAAATATTTTTGAAATCCAATTTATAAAAATGTTCGTCCTAAACTACAGAAACATTTTAAGTATGGTTGCTAGGTAGAATTCAAAAAAATAAGTGGTCTTTGAGACTTTCAGGAAATTTACAAAAATTGGAACCTAATATTTTTGAAATCCTATTATGAAAATGTTCGTCCTAAACTACAAAAAAATTTTAAGTATGGTTGCTAGGTAGAATTCCAAAAAATAAGTGGTCTTTTAGACTTTCAGGAAATTTACCAAAATTGGAATCAAATATTTTTGAAATCCAATTGATGAAAATATTCGTCCTAAACTACACAAACATTTTAAGTGTTGTTGCTAGGTAGAATTCCAAAAAATAGGTGGTCTTTGAGACTTTCAGGAAATTTACCAAAATTGGAACCGCCTTTCAGAATCGTAAGTTATCAGAATTTTGCTTTTTACTTTTACCAAACACTTGTCAGAAAATAATATAATATGCCAAAATAAAAAAAAAATATGTGTCTTTGACATTTTCAGGAAATTTACCAAAGTTTGAACCGGAACCAAAATTCCAAAAGCTTATTGCAAATCTATAGACTATATGCAACAATTCTGCATNATTACCCTCCGCAGACAAATAACAGAACGTGCAATTTCGATCCATGTGTTAGTATTGAGAGTTATCTTTCCAATATGGTTAGCATCTTCTTTTGATTAATTGTCTTGACAAAAAAATCACTAGAGAAAAAAATATATTTTCAGTTTGACTAAAACTCAGGGGGTATGAATCTCTTTGTTACAAACTGACAACGAAAGTAGAATATTGAAGGAACAAATAAATCAAAGTTCACAAAGATGACAAAAAATACAGAAAAACATTGACACGGAATTATAAAAAAAAACTTAAGTAAACACCTGGAGTGAATTCCCATAAAAACTCGAAAGTGACTACAGTATATTTTTTCTATGCTGTGACTTTGAAATATGAGAACAGTGAAAAAAAATGAATATGACTTTTTAGTCTTAGTTACTTGCGAAGCGGTTGTGTATAGTCCCCCTCCACAACTGGAAGCTACATGTATCCTCACAGATTTCTTTGCGGCGATTACCAGCCATAGGAACACTGCACTGGGCTAAAACAAAAATGAAATTTCATTTCCAACTAGTTCCAGCGTCTGAACCATAGTTCCAGCATCCGAACCACACTTCCATCTTTTCACGCACACTTTTTTGTCGAACCCCTTTCACTCCAGCAATAAATGACCATTATACTTTTTGAAGTTTATCAAGCGTATCAGTGGACAGAGAAGGTTATGTGCCAAGGTTTACACTTTGGATTTATGAAATTAACGTGGTTAAACTCAAATCCCTGAAATATGGAGGTAGGTACGACATGAAAATCTTGTCAATCGTCGCCTTCCGCAGATTACACGGTTTCATACAATCTGCGCTCCTATCTTACATTTTTGCAGTATGCACCCGGGTGCAGATTGAAAGTATTTGGGCGCAGATTGCAAGTATTTGGGCGCAGATTGCAAGTATTTGGGCGCAGATTGCAAGTATTGGGGAGCAAATTGCAAATATTAGGGCGCAAATTGCAAGTATTGAGAGACAGAGTTCTAGAACTTGAGTGCTAGACATAGGCATTCTCAGATTGCAAGTATTGAAAGGCAGATTGCAACTGTAATTGCTGCTTTAACCTACTAGTATTTTACGTATACACGTGCATTATGAATAATATACTTGTAAAGAGGCAGTAGAGAGGACAAACACTGCATGGCTGTTATCACTAGTCTTGTCCGCTGATTTATATATAAAAATGTGAATGAAATAACCCGTGACTTTTTTTCTTGATTGAACTAATAATCCTTCCCTGGCTATTACCATAACATTTTCACTGACTATAACCCTAACCCTTTCCCTTACTTTAACTGTAACCCTCTCCCTTAATTCAACCATAATCCGTTCCCTTAATTCAACCCTAACCCTTCACTTAGTTCAACCATAACCATTTCCTTAAAAATAATCCTAACCTTTTCCCTGACTACAACCCTTACCCTTTCCTTGACTATAACCCTAACCCTTTCTTTGAATATAACCCTAACCCTTTACATGATTTAAACCATAACCTTCAAGTTAAATTAATATAACCAACGTCCAGACGCAATCCAGTATATTTCTTGCAGTTTGCGCTTTATGGGCGCAGAATGCATAAAACTTCACGATCTGCGGAGGGCAGAAACCATATGGTCGACCTATATGAAATATTTGCTACAATCAGTATAGTGGATCTCAAGGAGTAGGGGTCAGCGGGATTGGCATTTTTAAGTAAGTGAAACGAGAAAATTTGGTATCTTTAAGGATATTTGTAAAATAGTTCCCGCCCGTGGAACAGAAAAGTCACAGTGCAGAAAAATTGACAGGATTTCGGGATAAGGGACCCCATTGAGGCCTTCAATATTAATCGAGCCTTTCAAAGTCTTGTGAGCAAAGGATGTATATTTATTAGTATACGATCCCTGATGTACAAATGTTAACAATTTTAACGAAAGGAAAAATATAAGAACTAATCGTCCATTATTTGCGATAAATGTGGATCAGATTCAAAGAAACCCTGGCATAGAACATATTTTATTTATCAAATTACTGGCATGTCTTAGAAATAAACATCCCTAAAATCCCAGGCTAAAATCTAGCTGTAGTGTATCGTAAGTCAGAGCTCTGAAACGGGTGATCGAAATTACCCGACTATGTGATCGAAATTAGACGAAAGTTGATCGAAATTAGACGAATGTCTTTATGGTTCTTTTCTAGTAATTATTCGTCGTTTATCCAAAGCGATTGGTAAAAAATAGAGGTATTTCGATTGTATTTAGCTACTGGTATCCCAATTAAATGTCTACATGCATTGACAACACTGTCGGGCAGGTAACAGGCGATATCCAATCCACTGAAATTGACTGATCGAAATATCACGACTTTCCCCTACTTAAAATAAAAGACGTAGCCGTAGGTCGTAGGACAACACACAATAGACGAATTTCCAATTTCATTGTGACGTCAAAATTTTCCAGGAAAATTCACCAATTGGACACTCATCTATGGTCGTGTTCGTTTCTGAAAAATAGGCGTACACCGATCATGTGATAATCGTACGCCGGTTTTTCTCAGTAACGAATGTAAAGGCGTATGGCGTACAAAATGGCTGAAAATCTTGCTATTGGGTTGTCATCAATAATTGCTACCGAGCAAGTGGATGATGTGGAGGGAGGGGGCTCCAATACAAGGGTCCAGTCCCCGGGCTCCACTAACTGAGCTCCCAGCTCCACATACATGGGCTCTGGGCTCACAGAGAATTGTGGAGCCTGTGTTATTGCCCCACTAGAGAAATAAAAAATATTTTCCATTGCCAGTGATCTTTCCTTGTTTTTTAGCCTTTTTATGTGTGAATAGTTTGTGTTGATTTATTTGTAATCACTCGTATTCCCAACATGCTAAATGGTTGATCGATGCACACCGGGGATGCACAGTCCAACATAAGAAATAACCGGATTCTGAAAGGTTATAGTGTTAATGGCCTTGATAACTTTCAATCTAAGAAATATAAACGATATAAATCGTTTTTAATCATTTCGCGCTATATTGTACGTAAATGAAACCAAAAATTGCCAAATTCATGATTGAATTTAAGCTTCTAACAACTTGTTGGCCATCTTGATTCGTTGTACGCCTCCCAAATTAAAACGGCGTGATCCGGTGTGTGCCGGTTGTTCGCCTAATCACAAACAAATTGAAGCGGCGTATGCCGCTTGTATCAGGCGTACGCCGGCGTACAGAAACGAACTCCCCCAATACCATGACACTAGTAATCAGTTACCTGTAACCCATACCAGTTTCTGGAAAATTTCTCTAGAGAACTAGACAGAAGGGGTCATGGTGGAGGTACTTGAAAGTTCTTAATTCAGGGGCGTTAAAATATTTTATCATCATTTTCCCAGCTGGTAGCTAGGATTTTTTAAATATTATTTCATCAGCCTTTTCATACTTTTAGGACATAATTCAGTCAATTAGAAAATGTTTTCTCCTGAAAAATTTCAATTGTGATAAGACAGTCAAATATGCGGTGGTCATTTTCATTCAGATGAAAGTCAAAGGGAGATAATCATGGCAGACTAAACGTCAATAATTTGTGTATTTACAACAGCATATTTTTAGTGAAAATCATCATCTTATCACTACTTTTACTGCCCATACGCGGAGATACGCGAGGTTCAATATATCCCAGATACTATGAAGCTTAAAGTCACTTCATATATGAATCCTTTGAACGGTAGGAGGTCGTAATATAACTGACATTTTCTGAAGTGAAATTTGAGTTATCTCTCTTGACTTTTGGCATTGCTACTGCTGGTTCACACTTATATAATTACAGTATAGTGGGTTCTCCTAATATCGTGGGTTCCATATCATCTTGATACTCATGTTCATTTCAACTGAATTTTGATTGTGAGGTCACGGTTTCTATGTAGTTAAATACCACGATATTAGGAGCTACTAGCATACCACAATACTTCTGAATCACATATAACAAACTTTTCTGTTTTCGTGTGCACGTTTTTTGAACATTCCTGCTTCCTGGACACTTACAATGACCATAAAAGCTTATCCTGCTTTACCTTTGGGTTTTCCCATTGGCACCCACTATAAAAAAGCTCTTGGGTTTGTTACCATGGTTACTCTGTTGCTATAGTTAATTTTTTAAAGACAATCAACAGGTATTATGATAGGGGTCTCGATGGGTCCCTTTCCCGAAATCCTATCAATATTTCGACACTTTTTGCACTTTTTGTAAAAATCATGATGAAACTATTGAGCACGTTTTCTATGAGTGTTACCATATTCAGGATTTTTTAAACGAATTTTTCATTCGACTGAAAAGAGTTTTTCACGACATTAATATAGATAAGAAAAACATACTGCTTGGTTATCCACAATATTCATCATTGTTAAATTTGCTTGTTATTATTGTTAAGAATTGTTAAGAATTATATTTATAAGTGTAAATTGGATGAAAAACTTCCCAATTTAAGTGGTGTAAAGCAAAAAATTTTACATTATAAAAGTCTTGATATGTATAATGGAACACAAAATAATATTTTACATAAAATACAGCTATTCTGGCCCCCATGTGATCAGATTTTTCAATAAGTTTTTTAAAAGAATATCAAAAATAATAGAAAAAGGAGCAAACTTTTTTTTTTTTTTTATATATGCTATCTGGGTGCAACTGTGCGAGAGTGTGCAATGAGAGTTAAAAGAGAGTAGAAAGAAGTAATGAATGAATATTAAAATAAAAGGATTAATGATATTGTATATAGTTGAAGGAAGGAAAAGAGAGTGAAATTCAGTGAATGGACATTTTTTTTTAATTGATATATATAAGGATTTATTTCAAAAACATTATATACTTATATTTTGAATTGAATGATCTAACTTATACTTCTTGTAAAAAACAGTCAGTGTTTTTTTTATACGACCGC
>MJUU01048310.1:24980-44585 GCA_002080025.1 Modiolus philippinarum | reverse complement strand
TACACCGGAGTTAATGGAGGATAGAGATGAAACTTGCCCGTTAAGTACAACCTTTGTTTACGGTCTTCCAAGTAGCTAGATAACCACAACAGAAGGTTTCCAGTTATGCCCATCTTTTTAAGTTTGAAAAGTAAACCTTTATGCCAGACGCGATCAAACGCCTTACTAATGTCGAAGAAGACGATACGTATATCTTTACCTTCATCTAAGGCCTTACTAAATTCATTAGCCATGTACAAGAGTTGATTTCTTGTTGAGTCCTTGCGAATGAAACCAGACTGGTGCTCTGTCAGGTGATCCNTTAGGTGCTTATATACACATCTTTCGAAAGTTTTACTTATAACCGAAAGTAAGGAAATTGGGCGATAATTACCAACGAGGTTTGTATCACCTTTTTTGTACACAGGTGTTACATTAGCTACTTTCCATGATACTGGGAAATACTTATTAGAAAGACTAAGATTAAATAATTGACAGAGGGGACGAGATATTATATCGCTTGCATATTTAAGCAGTCGCGGGTTAATATTATCAGGGCCACTTGCTTTGTTAATATTTATAATCTGAAGCGCATCTTTAACTTCGTCCTCATGAATAACAAGTGACTCAAGGCAATCATCCGGAGGGGAATCATTGTCTGGAAGAGTCATATTACTGTCATCTATGTTTGCCTGGGAGGCAAAAAACTCATTAAAAGCTTCAGCTTTTTCGATATTGGTAGATAATATATCGTCGTTGTGAAGAATAGATGGAATGGATGTAGCACGAGTTTTACAATCAGCTACTTTAGAGGCCAGTTTCCACCAGTCACGAGCATTTATTGAATCCGAACGAAGTTTATCGATACAATTATCCAGAAAAGTTTGTTTTTGCTTTCTTATAATGTTTATTGTATTATTACGAATTTTACGAAATTGAGACCATTGACAAGGATTATTAGTCTTTTTGGCTTTAGTATGGATTCGGTTTCGTTTTCTTATAGCGCGTCGGACTGAATTATTGATCCATGGAGGTTCAGATTTACGCACAGTTATGATTTTGCTTGGTATTGATTCCATGGCTGCCTCTATGAGAATGCCAGAAAACGTGTTGACCATAGTATCGATATCGGCTACTGAAAGAACTTCATCCCAATTGACTGCTGATAATTTATTACGTAGCAGTTCTTAATTACCACGGTCATACAGCCATATACGACGCTTAAAACAAACAGACACTGGTTTATAAAACTTAATTATACCAAAAGTCGGACAGTGATATCGAGTATTTTGGCCAAGAAAAGGTTGACCAACGTGAACCAAATCAAGGAAACAACGGCTATTGGCTATAACTAGATCGAGACAGGAACTTGAAGTTTCGGTAAAGTGAGTTGGTTCATTTATAAATTGGAACATACTATATTTCAGTAATATATTTTTCAACTTAGCACTGCTAGTATTCTGTTTATTAAAATCCGCATTAAAGTCACCTAAAACTAATATATTACTTATACCAGTATCTAGGGCTTGCTCAAACGAATGATCTATCAATTCAAAAATATTGTCGTTTGAATCAGGTGGACGGTAAAACGTGCCTATCAAAATATTTCGACTTTTATTTATGTTTACCTCAATCCATAAACATTCAAGGCCACGGACGTCCAGGTCTTGTCTGTGCCTCATATGTAATTCTGAGTTGATGTAAACTGCAATGCCACCACCAAGACGTTCCGCTCGGTCCTTCCGGATTGGAGGGTGAAAATTTTCTAAACTAATATCACTGTTTTTTATGGATTCATTTAGCCAGGTTTCGGTAAAACAAAGAATGTCAATTTTATTGAGCTCACAATTAAGCAAGTCAATTTTTGTTGCAAGACTCTGTACGTTTAGGTGGACGAATGATACATAGCTATCAAGACAACTATTAAACGCGTGAATTGTTATATCAGATTCAAGATCGGTGGAGGAGACATCACTATTAGATGATGAATTTGGTCCTGGGTTTATTTCAACATCACCGGATAATAAAATGAGAAATGAAGCGAAAAACAATAAAATGATTACTAATGCTAGATATATGATATTACCATTAATGTTTGAGAATTTTTTGCACGAAACACTAACTACAGCAGGCAATTTAATATGATGTTCTATACCAAGTACAGGATTAAATTTTTGAACAGGCAAAGTGTTAACAGGATATGCAAGTATACAGTTTGAGACACTAAATGAGCTTCCAAATGCAGCAGTATCTAATCGACATTCACTACTTAATATTATAAATAAGAGCATAATAGATAATGACTGAATTCCGACAACACAATACAGATTTAATAGTAATATATCAGTAATACAAAACAATTTTGCTTTATGGGGTCTTGTTGCTCGAGAGTAGAACAGTCCTATCCTTACAATAAACTCTTGCACAGAAATACCCATCATGTTATTTTAGTATCCCATGCTAGATTGAATACCTCAAGAACAGGACTGTTCAGAGGGATAATACATGCAAAATTATAACAAAAGCAAACTTTGTCACCCTTACAAAAATGTATTGTTAAATATTGAGATGATAAACTGAATTTATATTTATATACAGCTTTAACTTGGAAAAAACATATTTACAAACGAACACCAAATGTGTTACTTACTGAATTACTGGACTCCGGAAGCGAGTTCAGATAAACCCAATATTTGGACATGAGTTTGTCTAAAGTTTGTAACGTATATTGACGTAAAAAAACATCGAGAGAATAACCAATATGTAGAATTTTGTTGTTGTTGAAAATATGAAATGGACACTAATAAGACATAGCTTGTCAGTAATCAATAATATAGATAAAATCTAAAATTAATAGAGGGGGGCTAACTACTGATAGCTGTTTCACTAGTTTAACCTGGTAAGCTATGTGTAATAACCTCATAAAGTAACCGTGATTATTTCCCTTCTTAAGTTATGTTCAACTATCAATGTATTCTACACTGGCATAAATTCTATTAATTCATGCTTCAAGTCTTTTTTTACAGAATGTTGTACTATTTGTACAGTTTTATGTAAATCTATGTAAGAAAAATAAGTTTTGATTATTTACATGATTCAACATACAGTTCCTGTAATGATTCTTTAATAGACTTTGTCACAGTGAGTATTCCATGCATAAGGTAAACTAGGTATAGGATCTTACCAGAACAAGCATGGAAAACAAACAGAGAGGGTGTGCAAAAATTTGATATATACGTTTATGCTGTTCAGCTTTCCGTGCAGCGTGCTGATTCACACATGGCAGCACATATGGCACTAGGTTCAAGCCATGTGTGTATCCCCACACTACACGTAGCTGCACAGCACACACGAAATTAGATAAGTCACTTCAGGTCAATAAACATGATATGGTCATGTGATTGTAAAAATACTATCAGCGCTTGGGTTGTAAATAATACGATCAATTGTAATGTCAATGCAATTAACATGTACATTTTTTTATACAATGGACAAATATCGTATGTTTAAATTGATGTACAGTCATTAAACCCATGAGTTTGGGACTTTCTGGTATAAAGTTAGCTGTCAGTTTGGTTACACGGCATGGTCGACATCATCTGCTGACCAAACATACTTGGAGCCGGTTGGCTTAGCATCTGCTGTTGATAAGTCATTGGCGGAAAACCAAAAGGTATAGACTGAGGAGGAAGAAACGCAGGACCAGGTGAGCGATACGGACGCACATCAACTGACTGTTGCGGAGGACAGTTAAAGTTACGAGTGGATGTATCAACCTGCGACTCGCTTTCGGATAAAATTATAGCATCTAGTTCTTCTTCAGTAGAGATGATTTTTCTGTTACTAGCATTGTCTGTTATAAAAATTTTGCCATCCCATACTGACGTTGATTTTATTTTTTGTTGTTTAACGGCTTGTCTTGCAAGGTAAGCTACTTTGCTCCTTTTCTGGGTTAGGTCCTGACTAATACTGATACCCCTTAAATCAGGTATTGACGAAATGTTTTTGGTTGCCTTGAGAAGAGCAGCACGCTTGTCTGTATGAATAAATCTGGCAATTATCTGCTTTGGATCCTTTTCAGTAGGTAAGCGATGAGAAACGCTAATGTCTCTATTCTCCAGTTCCACGTGCAATTTTTTAGCTATGCTACAGACGATATCAGTCGTATTTTCACCAGGAGACTGAGTGACACCACTTATTCTTATGCAACTTTTTCTGCTGTGTTGTTCCAAATCATCTAATTTTGAATTAATTTTTGGGATTTCATTGACGGATTTTTTCAATACAGAATTCTCATACTTGAGTTGTTGAATTTCGGAAAATAATGGAGCAGTTATATTGTCAATGTACATTTGCATATCTCGCCTCAACTCTTTCCGTAAATCGTCAAACATGAGATTTTTGACAGCTAGTGCCAACCTTTGAACGTCATCATCAGAGAATAAGGATTTCTGACTACAAAGTTGCTGGCTAGAAACATGTGAATTAGGTAGTTGAGTATGTGGAGACTGACCAGAACTATTATTCTCAGACATATTTGTTAAGTCAATAGAAACGTCAATACATTTAGATCATATTGGTTATTTGTTTTCTATCAGTTTTTTAACATCTTCGATTTTATGGTCTTCCAAGCGTTTAGATTTTATCTGCACTGAAGATACATAAGTTTTCGAAATGTGCATATGCAGAATTTAGATACACAGTAACTTCGGGTTAGGAATTTGGCTTATATTTCTGCTACAGTTCAGATCTTGGAATGTGCAACTTACAGATGACTAATATCTTTACAAATACAAGCACAATATTAGCTAGTTTTCCGACTGCTTCCTATTCTTGTTTCAATATTGACATTATTCGTTCATATCAAACGATTATTGATAAAGATTTTCGAAGGTATATAGTTTTACTTATTGATAAACAGGGACGTTGGAACAGAAAATGCAGAATTTAGACGTGGAAGTCAGAAATTTTAAATCACAATTAGGCAAGTTCGAACACAAAACTTAAGTAACACTATCGATAGACAGAGAAATCTTATTTATCTGCATGAGAGGAACCGCGCATGTGTATACTTTAATCATTGTGTAGTCCACGATTTTGAAAATTATTTGGTGAGTTATGATTTGGTGTCTTTTGATACTTACTGAGTAATCTTCAATTTAAGTGGCCAGTTCAGTCAAAATAAACAAGAAGTTATCGAACTATGCAATTATTAATTATGATTTCATGATTAAGACAAGTTATCTTCTTCTTCGCTTCGCTCACCCGAACATAAATTATTTCTGTATTTATTAAAGAATGAAACACAAGATTTTGGTATGACCTCCACACTAGCTAGGTCAGTTTATTACAAATATAAAAACAATATATGTCTAGTCTCTCACGGAAAGTAGTATTTCAAAACATCAACAAAGGCAGCACTCCAGAGCACTAACTCAACCAATCTGCAATGAAAATATGAACATGTCAACAACTTAATAATTAAACAACTAAAATATAAGTGTCGAAACTGTATTTGGCGGTGTGGAATTCTGCCAATATAACTTGTGTACTTAAGCAAATCACTCCATGACACATCCGCGTGTAAACATTCGAACTTTAATTATGTGCTATTTACACAAATTATTTCAAAGGAAAGAATGTATAACTTTAACAGATACGTATAAAAATATCCAGTTTCGTAATGCTGACATCTTTGGATCGAGTGTAATCAAATGAAAGAAAAGCACATTTAGTTTGTGCAACTTTTACTTTTCACAAAAAATTATTTTGTAATTTAATAATTCGTAATAAAAAATGCAAGATATTGTGAATTTTGAAAATATATGAGAAATTAATCCTGTCGAAGTCTGTCATTTTGACATGTTTTTTATTCGTGTATAATTGTGTTTAAATGTAAGGACTATATCCATTCATATGCTATTGGTAATTTGTTCTCTATCAGTTTTTCCACATTTTTGGATTATAAATTTCAAAATGTTTTGATTTGATCTGTACTGAAGTTATTGAAATGTCCATATACATAAATTAAATTCACAGTAACTTCTGTACTATGTTATTTATCCCTTTGTTCAATCTCCGATATTTAGTGGCACAAAAAGAACAACAAAAGGAAATTGAACAAGACCATATATCGTTATCCTAAGAATTCGTTCCTCTGATAAGTTTTGTTTCATTCACTAAAACTATGCCAATGTAAGAAGCCCTAAATCCAAGCAAGTTAAAAATATCACAGTTACTTCGGTATTTTATAAATTCCTTTGATTGAAAAAATGTCAAAATGAAGTTGCTCTTCTTACTTCATATTGATGAGATTCTTTTTGAAGATTGGAGAGTTCCTTGAGATGATATCAGGAATGAAGAAATGATATCAAATATAAAGAAATAATTTGTAGTTAGGTCAGAATCGCCTTTTTTATATCATTCTATAAACCGTAAATAATGATATATATGTTGGTAGACGGATGAATGTTTGTCGTCGAAACTAAATTAACAGTTATTTCGGAATTTTGTTATTTATTACCACTGGGTAAATGCCTCTGTAAGTGGACTCTTTGTCCCCGAGGGTTTTCACCAACCCAGTAGCCAGTACTTCGTTGCTTGCTCGAAAATCGATTTTATTTTAAAAATTGCAATATCTAATTCTACAAAACTTTGTTCAAAATTAAGGAATATCTCCCTCTTGCAAAGCTCTGTCCGTGGCTGATTCAGGCTTCACTTTTTAGATCCTATTGGTTTTTTTGTTCTCTTTCAGATTTTACAAATATGTCGGTATATCGATTTCCAAATGTTTTGATTTAATCTGCACCGGAGATACATAAGTTGTCGAAATGCGCATATGCAAAAACGAAGTTAACAGAAACTTCGGTATTTTGTTAATTAATCAGTTAGTCAGTTACCCAACTTGTGCCAACACCATCAAAACTGCTTTTACCTCTTCGACAGTAATTTTGGTAGACAAAAAATTTGAATTGATTATTTACAATTATTTTTTTAAATTTTTATTATTAAATGACAGAGAATATTTGATTATATAAGAACATTTTTAATAAAAAAGGAGTTTATGATAACATTTCTACATTTCACAACTTGTTCGATATTCACGAGTATTAAGGGATGTTTCTGACTTCAACGACCGAAATCTTTGTCTAACTGAAAAACTCCTGCATCAAGGGTTTAGATATCATAAATTGATAAAAACATTCTCTAAATTTTATTATAGGTACATTGACTTATTATGAAAATTTGGTTCTACATGCAGGGCTCTTATACATCAGGGCATTTTACATCCAAACTTCCATGGCAATATCATTTACAAAGCACACAAATTCAAAAATTGTCCGTCAAAACTTTATAATCCGTTGAACAAACTTATTCATAAAGATATAAATACAACATTGTCGTTAAGTCTTTACTTCTGGTTTTTGTTGGCAAAAAATATAGGATATAAATACAACATTGTCGTTAAATCTTTACTTCGGGTTTTTGTTGGCAAAAATATTGATCATCTCTTATATGCTTTACACCATAACTAAATTTAAACAATTTTTCATTTTGGCAATATTTGGCATTGCACAATATCATGTTCTTCTTTCATAATTGATGATGTTGGTATACCAAATCTATTTAGAAGTATTTCAGTTGAAGTTTCATATGTAAGAAGGCTTGATATCATAGTCAACGGAAATTATGTCCTTAGCTAGCTGTCAGTAACTGCGAGCATTTGTCTGGACAGTACCTGTGTGTATTGTCTTCATGTTTTATGCACTTCATTGTAAGGGTACTCGTCTTGATAAGTTGGACTTTTTTCTAGTTTGATTTTTACTGTGACTCTTTTTGTGTATTTATTTTTTAGCCATTCACCACACACAGGGGGAGGGTTTGGATCCAAGTATACGAGTTTAACCCCTCCGCAATTTTTTCGCCTGTCCCAAGTCAGGAATATGTTGGTCATTGACTTGTACTTGTCTTCTTATAACTTTTAGTTTCTTGATATTTGGGTTATTGGATGTGTTTTGTTTCCATTGATTTATTCACTTTTTTACCTTTAAGGGCCATTTAGGGCTTGCTATATGGTGTGAGGTTCCTCACTGTGTTGAAGACCGTACGGTGACCCCTAGATGCTTTGTTTTGGGTCGTTTTAACCTGGATATGGGATGTTGTCTCCTTGACATTTACTCCATTTCCTTTCTTTTTCATATTTGGACATATACTCAAAAATTGAACTTGACAAATTTATAACATGAAATTTATCAAACATGATGTTTGTAAATCCAATTTTACATCTGCCTTACTTTAATTACTAAGTGAAAAGAATGTTATTTGTAATCGTAAAATATATCTAAAACTAATATTTAGTATATCATTTAACATAAATTCATGTATTTAATCATTTAAAATTGTTTTATACAAGAGAAATACTTTAGTTAGAATCAGTTTTAAAATTTACATGGTGCATATTTTATTTCTGATATAGTCAATATATGCTCTAATTATTAAAGGTAAAAATAATTTTGTTTAACTTATGTCATTCTTTAAATTAAAAGATATCTTTTTAATACGATGGAAATTCTAGAATCTGCTTCTAAGAGCCTTCGAAAGGATATTGTTTTGCTTACTGATAAAACAGGGAAATTGGAAGACAAAATGCAGAATTTAGATGTTTAAGTCAGAAACATGGAATCAAACATAGGTAAGCTTTGAAAGGCATACCTTGACCACAAAACTAAGGTTTACCAGCTTTGTGCAAATCCACCTTAATTACCAGCTTTAAAAAGGACGGCGCATGTCTATATTTATTAAATTTTAAGATTTTGAATCGTCGCTTTATTGTATTTAGTGTCTTTGAATCCGCAAAATGATTGAGTAATTAAGTTTTTCAAGTTGCCTAAACTAATCACAAAACCAAAGGCCGGAACTTAGTTAAACATTTGCCCTATAGGAAATTCACATTTTCATCTTCTCTGAAACCACTGAAGCAAATTAAACCAAACTTTACAGGATGTATGGATGGTCCTTTACAAAGATTGCTCATTTCGTTCCGATCGGATAAAAACATGGCCGCCAGCACGGAACTTAGGTTTAACATAGGACCCTATTGGAAAATTCACATTTTCGTCAACTCCTCTGTTACTGCTAAAGCAAATTCAACCAAACTTTACAGGATTGATGCACTAAAGGTCCTTTACAAAGATTGCTCATTTTATTCCGATTCAACAAAAAACATGACCGCCAGCACAGAACTTAGTTTAACATTGGCCCTATGGGAAATTCACATTTTCATCTTCTCCTCTGAAACCACTGAAGCAAATTCAACCAAACTTAACGAGAATGATGAACTAAAGGTTCTAAACAAAGATTGCTAATTTGGTTCTGATCCGATAAAAAACATGGCCACCAGCACAGAACTAAGTTTTAACAAAGGACCCTATGTGAAATATCACATTTTCATCAACTCCTTTGAAACTGCTGAAGCAAATTCAACCAAACTTTACAGGATTTATGCACTAAAGGTCCTTTACAAAGTTTGCTCATTTCACTCCAATTTGACAAAAACATAGCCGCCAACACGGAACATAGTTTAAGATTGGCCCTATGGGAAATTCACATTTTCATCTTCTCCTCTGAAACCACTATAACAAATTCAACCAAACTCTACAGGAATGATGTATGGAAGGTTCTTTACAAAGATTGCTCATTTCGCTCTGATCCGATAAAAACATGGCCGCAAGCGCGGAACTTAGGTTTAACATAGGACCCTATGGGAGAAATCACATTTTCATCATTTCCTCTGATACTGCTGAAGCAAATTCCACCAAACTTTACAGAAATGACGTACTGAAGGTACTTTACAAAGATTGCTCATTTAATTTCGATTCGACAAAAAACATGGCTGCCAGCATGGAAAAAAGTTTGACATTGGCCCTATGGGAATAACATCATTTTCAGCATTTTCTCTGAAACTATTGAAGCAAATTCAAGCCAACTTTACAGAAATGATGTATGGAAGGTCCTTTACAAAGAATTCTCATTTTGTTGGGATCGGACAAAGTAAATAGCTCCCAGCATCGAACTTGGTTTAGAATGGTACAAATATATTGAATTTTTTTTTTCATTACATGTGCTTAAATTACTGAAACAAATTCAGTCAAACTAAGATTGCTTATTTTGTTTTGATCTGATAAAAAACAAGACCGCCAGCACAGAACATATTTTAACATAGGATCCTATGGGATAAATATCACTTTCATCACCTGATGTAAGCATTTTGTCAGGTGAGCGATTCAGGCTCAGTATCTGAGCCTCTAGTTTAGCATCAGCAACAAAAGACCTTCAAGAAGACTTTGTTTTGATTGCCAATAAAACTCGGGAATTTGAAGACCTAATTCGGAATCTAGACGTAGAAGTCAGAAACATGAAATCAAACTTCGGTAAGAAGTGTTTTCGAAAACAAAACTTAGTTGCCACCGTTTATTTCTGACATTTGGTCAGATATGCAGACTCCTCTATCTTTTTCCATATCATAACATGTAAGATAATTTGGCAATGAACACACACTTTTCATGTTATATTATAAAAGTTTGTGCGTTTAAGGAATTACTGACAAAATAACATTGAGATTATTTTTTCACTCGATTTTCCGGGCTTACAAAATTCTATACAAAGCCGAAAAAAACCTAGAAATAGACATATCCCACCATTTTTTAAAATAGTTTGTATCTCAAAAATCAAGCACATAAACTATTTTTAACTTATTCATTGTCAATCTTTCATTAAGTCCCATTTATTCAGAGCTCTGTTATGAAATTCTCATTACTTTCATTCATAGGAGATAACTACCTTAAGTTACAATAGTTTTGGACAAAGGCATTTTAAGTTACTAGCTTGAAAGAAGCTTCGTATGTTTATATAAATAACATGTTCAATCTCTCCAGCTTCTTATCGTTTAGCATCAAGATATCTACAGAGTTTGAAAGAACATTTGTAAAGGCTGATATTTGCTTTAACATTTTATTATTTTTAACTAAAATCTTAATAATTAAAATATTTTCAACCTTGTTATACGGCTTGATTTATTTATTTAATGATTCCAAATAAATATCACACACTTTTTAAAAACACACATAGCAGAACTTTATTTCTGATAGCTTTTTGGGGTTCTAAACAAATTATAATTAATTTCAATTAACTTAATATCCTTCAGATAATTTTTTTCTTGCTAAGAAATGTTAAATCCATGACAATTCTAGCGTTAGAAACAAAAGGCCTTCGAAAGGACATTGGTTTGCTTACCAATAAAACATGGGCATTTGAAGACCAATTACAGAATTTAGACGCAGAAGTCAGAAACATGGAATCAAACATAGGTAAGAATTATGAGGCCTAAAGTGAACATAAAATTTAAGTTTTAATAGTATTAAACAAAGTCACCGTAGTTACTGGTTTGAATGAAAGTGCGTTTCTCTATATAAAGAATTATTTTTAATCCACCACACCTTAAGTGGTTTAATATACCGTTATTATAACATTTTTTATATAATTTACATACACTATACCAACGGGAAGTGCCTTAGTTCAGGTGCTGTCTGAATTTTTTCAACTAACTGAATATCTGCCAAACTGCCCTCATAACCGTTTAGGCGCAAGTGGTTTACATAATTTGGATTACCATTATAGAACAGATTTAAAGGCTAATATGGAGAATTTTGTTTGCTTTAAAATTGTTTTTGAGTTAATTTTTTGAAGACAAAAGATTTCAAATTTTGTTTTACTTGTTTAGTTGTTTCTTTTAGTTCATTATCACCAATAACTATTGCACACTATTAAAATCAGGCAAAGCAACATTTCACTTCATGTAATTAAAATGGGCTATAACAAAACAATAATTAAACTTTAGAATTTAGTTTAGTAAATTTATTCTTACTGGTAATTTTTCAATCAAATTACTTTTTAAGCATCACAGACAAAAGAACTTCGAGAGGGCATTGTTTCGCTTACCAATAAAACAGGGGAATTTGAAGACAAAATACAAAGTTTAGATGTAAAGGTCAAACACTTGGAATCAACCACAGGTAAAGCTCTAAAGGCTTAGTTTGACCATGCAGCTTTAATCACATATAAAGACAACCCACCTTGGTTACCCACTAGAAAGGAACTGCATATGCTTATTTAAGTAATTATACCTTTTAAAAAATGTATCTGCGACAGTGATTAGGAAATCCTCCAGTGTTTCAAGGTTCCTATACTTACTAGGATAACACGCTGACAGACTTTACATTATTTACGTAGACCATGTCCATATGAAGAGCTTGAAGTTTGAGAGAGACTCCAACCCAGGGAATAAAGATTTTGAATATAGAAAATTATTATAACAAGCTTTGCGCAACTAATTCCCCCCACACTACTACTTTAAAAAGATAGTTTTATGCTGTTGGTTAAAAGTATCTATAGAATATATATTAAATAGATTTTGATAACATATGAGAAATATATGTTTAGACAACTGAATTCGAAATGCCGTTGTTCTCAAATACATGTACCAATATATAAATAATCATTATATATGGAAACAAACAGTGGTATATTGTATACCAAATGAAGTGTTAATAATATTTTTGAAATATATACTATGAGATGGCGGGCAAAACGCCAACTAAAACAAGTAGAAATAAAAAAGAGGTTTAAATTGAAATATGATGTTACTAGACCTCGTGATATTTACAGAAATGCCTATATAAATATCGTTCAGTAAAATCATTTTGGTTTTTAATAAATACAACGTCTATTTCTAACCTCAAAATAGAAGATCTGCAATAGGATATAGTTTTGCTCACTTATAAAGAAGGTATAGCTGAAGAGCAACTGGAGAAAAAAACCCTCATCGTTAAAATAGATATTATTATTTTATGACATTATTAGTGCACTGTTATTGGTACGTTTGACGTCACATGGCGTTCTATAAATATTGTGTAAACATGGTATTTCAATAAATAGTACATTACTTTCTTCATTTGGAAACGTCAGGTTTACAACATATTTGACATGCTAAAAATACAAAAAAAATACCCAGGTTGCATCAAAATACAGTAAATTTCGTTGTGCTGTACACGTGTTTCAAGGAGTAATCTCTCATCAGCAGCATTAAAATCAAATAATATAGAAAGCCATAATCCAAAAGTAGTCCAAAAAGAAGTACTCATTTCCAAAAATATCTAAGTAGGGAGCCAAATCCATTACCAAGGACATATACCGAGAGCAATACACGGAATGAAGCCTCAGTATTTTTAAGTGGTTTGAAGTTTGATACTAACAGTAAATCTATAAAATGCAAGGTAAAATTTTCATGTCAGACAAGTCTGACTATTTGGTTGGTGAATACCCTCGGGGTCCTCTGGTCAACCAGCAGTGGCATCGGCCGTTAAGGTAACATCGAACGTTGAGTGCTAATTAAACAAGAATAATGCTAACAATTAAAGAATGGCAAGTCCGGTCAATACATGACATTATAGACCTGACAAGAGAATATTGACCTTAGACTTCGACCTGGGTCAATATTTTCTTGTCAGGTTTATGAATAAATGTATTCACCTCATTTTCATGCTATATTTGTATAATATATCACTAATACCATTATAACCTGACTCGAATCGGAACCTTATGCTCCTAATTATCGATTGTGCAACTCTTTCAAACAACGAAATAGAAGACATATTTTGAGGTATAATAAATATCAAAGATTCCTTGTTGTGTGATTATACCTCGAGTTTATGTACATGGGTGATCTAAACACACACAAGGACGCAAATTTGTGTCTTATTCTTTATTCCTAACTCTATTTTACCTCTCTCTGAAAATAAACCTGAAATATCTTATTATTGAACTCTTATGCCTTAATTCAATTGCACTGTTGTATTTAAGGAAAAGACGTTCTAATTTAAAAGCAATTGTGGCTTTCAAATTTTTCTGATTGTTTTAAGCAAGTAAAATTTTTAAGCTAAACCAGACAATTTTTTATATGCTACTATTATTTGTTTAATAAATGACATTGAGTTGTAACTTTTTTTTTAGATTTATAACGGTATTGTCGGCGTATAAAGTGTTGACATCTGTATAATAACACATATCTAATATATATGAAAATGAAAGGAAATAGGGTAAATGTCAAGGAGACAACATCCTATCCCCAGATAAAAACGACCCAAACAAAGCACCCAGGGGTCATCGTATGATTTTCAACACAGTGAGGAACCTCACACCATATAGCAAATGATAAAAGAGGGAATAACAGGAAACATCTACAATGGCTGAAAATTACAACTACATGCTACAATTTGCCAGGGAAAAACACATGAAAAACGCAAATGAGACAAATGACAAACAGAAACAACGATAGGAACTTGGGACAGCCGGACTTGATACCGGTACTAGCACTAGCCAGCCGTAGGGCTAAACCGGTTTATGGGTACACAAACCTCCAATTTATCTGTCCTGTTTTCTAATAGTATAATAAAAATGCAAATAAAACACAATACTGGTAGGCTACTAACTCCATAACCACAATCTGGGAAAGAGAGAAAAAGACATTACGTAATTTTGAAAGATTGGTCAAGGGGTGCTTTTAGGACAAGATCTAAATGTCTACATTTCTACATTTCTGTTATGCTCATGTTTTTATGTTATTTAATACGGAATGTGCGAGAAAAGTTCGACATATTTCACGTTGAATTTTATCTATCCAATTTGTTTGTCGCATTTCCTGGAAAATTTGTTCCTCTTGGTGTACGCAAACAATAAAAATGATTGTTACAAACACGTTTTATCATTAAGCAAATAAAACGATTATTTTTTTATAGATACTGGAATTCAACAACTTGAGACAGATTTATCAAATCAAAACAAAATGCTGACAGCAATGAAACAAAATCTCGGTAAGTCTGTAAATGGATTTTTAATTTGAATGGTGATCACCATCAGATTGTTAGATACATAGAGCAATATTTTTGTTCAATTCTATCACGCATTGTATACAAGGTATTTTTTGTAGTTGAATAACAATGTACATTGCAGCAATAAATTAGTAAGAGACATATTCAAAAAGAGTTAACATCTACGACTTTACAAAAGAGAAATAATTTATCAAAATTTATGTATGTGCCAAAATCATTAATTAATAGCTAAATACATACTGTGAAAGTTCAATTGTTTGTGGGGTCCCAATTTTCGTGGATTTCGTGGTTCGCTAAATCCACAAAATTAAGTTCTCAAAGAAATGCATTTTGTCCTTAGGGCTTTCCTGCATAGAATTTGAAACCACGAATTTCAGAACCAACAAAATAGTGATATTTATGAAAATCACGAAAATTGATGTCCACGGATAAAAGAACTTCCACAGTAACATTTTCAAAAAAGGATATTCCATTGAAATGTTATCAATGTATTCATCAGAACAAGTACAATGATAAGGCTAACAATGTCTCATGAAGACGATAAACGATCAGAGCAGGATAAAGTTTTAAACAATATTGACAATACTATGAATTTTAAATTGCAAAGCAAAAAAATTGTCCACCTAACTAATACATTTAGATTGGCCATTCCTCAAGTTTATATCAAAGTATTGAAATTAATATAATAATTCATACTTATTAGATATCGACTATATACCATTTTAAGCATATTGATATGTCAGAGTGTCCGTTTTGGAGATATAAGCGTTTGACGGGAAATGTAACTTCCCTATGTTTTTCAAGTTGTATTAAGTTAATAAATCTTTAAAGTGTAAGGAAGGAATATTAAGAATTTCAATTCAATTTGTCAAAAGTCTATTGGATATGCAATCACAGTGGAGGTCAGTGAGCAAAATTATCTAATGCATCATGGTGCATTAAATAATAGACACTGCTGAAAGTGGCGTTAACCCCATACTAACAAACAAGCAAATAAAATTATACAATTAAAAAGTTGTAGACAATTTCAAGCTCCGGTAAAGTGACCATCCTTAAATTCAGTAAATGTCAATGATCCTTAATCTTATATTTACATATATTTTCAGTGTGATTCTATACTTTGAATGTTAACATAATATTTCCGTCCCTGTTCAAACGTTACGCTAAAAAATGTTCGTGGTTGCATAATACATTATATCTCATGTTGCTTTCCTGTTATTGTGTACTCTGGATTTCTGTTTTCTTTCTTATATAAGCTGCTTCCATTCCGGCGACGAACAACAAGGACAAACACAGGTCTATTCAAGTACCAATAGTGCTGTCAGTGCCTTTAATTTGTTGTCAATAAAACAAATCAGGTCCAGTACTCGAAGACGTAATTTTTGATATGCAAAATATTTCGCATCAAGGACGATGTCTGTGTTAAAGTTTTAATTCACTTAACAAATGTGTGCATTAGCTTATGATTACCGTAATCAAGAGCTATTTTATTCTGAATATTTATTTGTACTTAAAGAAGATGTAAAAATGATTATTCAGATAAGCCTAGGGACTGTGGAGATCTTCCTGTAGGAACTAAGAGTGGCGTTTATGAGATTTTTCCAGAAAAAAACTTACTGTGAAATGGAAATAGACGGTGGCGGTTGGACGGTAGGTGATTTAAATGTGTATTATACGTCTTGTTCATTTTACTATTATTCTGTTCATCTGATCCAGACCAAGATCAGACTAATAGAAGATCGCGTTTTTATAATTAAAGAAAAACGAACCTGTAATGTGTGTCACTATAAAACAGTTTTGTAGCTGTGAGGCATTAATTTTAAGTATTGTTTTTCAAACCAGGTGCGTAATAAGATCACATGACTCAAAGAATTGTCGTAAGATGAAACATTATATGGCAAATCTATTGGTAAAAAAAACATAAGTATCCGAAGCCGTCGTCAAGATATAAAGATCGCAAGTTGTGGTTTAGAGCCAAAAAATGATAAAAAACGGCATGACGCCACTTCTATGTTAATCAACATTATCAGAGTTAACGTCAGTTCTCCGTCAAAAATTAGAAAAAGTGGCAAAAGTGAACTAAACATACAGATGAAGATACTTTAGTTGTGCTATATCCAGACCAGTCATATCCAAAGCGTGTTTAATCTGCGTAAAACTAAGTCCAGGTCTATATATCTTTCTCTTTTCTTACATATGACATTAAATTCTTCTGAATTACGGTACTTATACTTTCAAGCAGAATTTGTTTTTGACGGGAGAATTCCAAGCGTTTCTCAAACAACGAAACTGAGAGAAATAAGTTATTTTTCAGAAACCTCATATAATATGTTGCAAAACAGTCGGACAATGTCTCCTTTAGCATCATAGACCTGATGCGACACAGTATCTTAATCTTATAAACTTTGTCTTTCCAAACGTCATTTAGGATAAAAACAAATTTAAACAAAGTTAATGTTTTCGAATACCCTCTAACGTATACATATTCCGCATTATAATGACCATTTGCCTATAACCTTTCTTTTGTAAGTTTTGTATTATAATTATCTATTTATTTCTGTCAGGGAAACTGTTATACACCCATTCTTATATAGATAATTCGACTAAAAAACGTTACAAAAGGTGTTTTTATTCTGTATTCGTTACAAATTTGTATCTTTTTCTCTGTCCAAACTTCATAGAGACCAGTTTAGCTTTCTTCAGTTCCGACATGATATCCAAATAATTAGTACCTTGCATAGATTAAAAATTTTGCATAAGTGTTTCAATATTTAAATTGCTGTCGTATGACAGCCAATTGAAATGAAAAAAAAAATAATGCTCGAAACATCGGGCGGTATTTACATTGTTAAACAGTAACGTAAGGACTAATAACTCTTGACGTAACGTCATTTGGTATCCTCTCACCTAAAAGTGCCATCATTTTTACCTTTTATTACCTTTTTGTATTGTATGTTATCCTCGTTTCCTACCTGATATGTTACTTATTACATCTCAATTGACAATCTTACCTGTAAATAATGTGTGTTTCGCCCTTTGTTTACTTATTTTTTGACATGTTTGTATAATTATTTTTTATTTGTTCGATGCTTTGTTGTATTTATTAAACTTGTTTTGTTAATGAGTATATGCATGTTTACTTTCATAAATTCATATATTCATGATTACATGATTTGAAACTTATGTTTTTGGTGTTCATAGTTTATTTTTCCCTGTTTTTGATCATATGTAAGCTAGTGGTTTTACGAGGCGATTTATCTTTTTTTTTCTTTGACGTTAGTCCCGTATCATAATATGTGCATCAATATTTTTCTTTTTATTTCTTATTTCATTGTCCCAGTGTTAAGCTTCCCAATTGTATGATGTATTACCTTTTCGGTTTTATTTTGTATTCCACAATAACACGTGTCTACGATAAATTCTATTTCGGATTCAAAAGTATTCCAGGGAACATTATATCCTTAATTTTGCAGGTTTTTCAGAGGCGTATAAATGGTGAAGTCGATTATTATAAGACGTGGAATGAATACAGATAGGGTTTTGGGGATCCGAAAAAAGAATTCTGGCTTGGTATTATAAGACTACTCATTTTTGTCATACAATTAAGCCATTGTGTACAACCAGTATTGTAAAATAATATCTGATAGCCTTTTGTTTTGAATGATCCTTTGACACTTTTCATCAGGTGAGGGACCAGTTATGTATCGCAAGCCTAGAAAAGAGATACGACATTTAACGACATGTTACTAAAGCCATTGTTTTATAGCTTTAAGCCGAAGTGTACGTAATTAACTACTCCAACGATTTTTTTTTTAATTTCGTATACAAATATTGCAAGGAAATATATAACAAAAAATCGAAAAAAATTAGGGGGTCACCGTTTGAATTTTCGAGATATGACTTTTTGAAGTTTACTGCACGAAACACTAAAATTACAAAGGATATATAGGGAAAAATCGTAAATATCGGATTGTACATTTACTTAAATCGCGCTTGCAAATTTATTTATCCAACAATTTTTTTGGAAATTTCATATTTTATTAAAAAATCAATTTCGAATGCATTAATGTAAAGAAAGTCCTTAGCAACCGTGCTCGTTTTCAGGATATGTCGCTTTGAATGATGGATCTTAATGTTAAAAATGCGTTTTTTCCGGTGACGTTACTGCAAACGATCCTTGTCACTGTAACGCATGGCACTAACGATTATCTTGTTTTTGCGTTTGTTGACTTCAGTAGACTGTCATCGTTATTTTATAAACACCGACATTTACCAGAAAACCGAATACAAATAAGACTTTACATATCTTCCGATGCAATTGTCGCAATTAACTGTCGTAGTACAAGAAATTTTAGTTCGATTATTACTTACCTTACTTATCAATTATATATATAAAATTTCCAAATCGTTCGAACTTTATAATCTTTTTGCGCTTTGCTATTGTATCAAACTTTAGATTTTTTAAAAATAGAAGTAAAACGTACATTGCATCAATTAATATAAAATTAGAATAATGACAAACAGCCTCTCTGACGGAAGACGATACTAAGAAGTCTAGCCATTGTTCCTATGTTGGACCATTTTCAAAATAAGCCCAAATATCGTCAAAAATCGTGTAAGGTGGTCTATGATAAATGTGCTTCCTATGAAATAAAAATATATATGCCACACTTGTATGTTT
>MJUU01048310.1:0-24923 GCA_002080025.1 Modiolus philippinarum | reverse complement strand
AAAAAAAAAAAAAAAAAAAAACACAAAAACTTTAAAATCTGTCAAAATTACACACAAGTGACAAGTACAGTGGCTTCATCTTTTACCTAAAACGTATGAAAATGTATTTGAATTAATTTAGTTTTTTTTAAAGTGTATTTGACAGATTACATGCTTAAACATTTTTGGAGAAGATGATATGAATTTGCAAAATTGCTATGCTGAATGAAATAAATTCACAGCGTTCCGACTTATTTGTTTTAATTCAAATGTCAAAGAAAATCACGACTGTATAGTGAATCTATAACCCCACCTATTTCCATTTTCAATACATTGAGGTTGGGTTTGGCGAAAGGGATTCTCGTTCCGATTTTCTCTCTATAAATTTAGCAAATTCCGAATTTCCGGATATATTTTGTGACCACAACCTGGTCAAAAGTTGTATATTTTACAATCATTCAAAATGAGTTATATTGTTTGTAAATGAAATCCTCTTATTGTTTGCTCAGTTTATCAAGGATAACGAAGTTCGTGTTTTAACCTATGCAAGAAACAAATTTTTGCGAATCCCGTCAAACTCGGAATGACAAATCCGATTTACCGTGGCTAAAAGCATGCCCATCTCGTAACGCTATATCATTTGCATCCCAAGTTTTCAGTCTTGAGATAGGGCTATCCCGAAGTTAGTTGCCGGGAATTGCAAGTATGTCTTACTTGTAACGAAACAATAGATCGAATTTGTTTTACACCTCGAAATACTCCGGATCCGGTCCATTGCTAAAGATATTTCTACCCAGAAGATGAATATTTTGCAATGCAAAGTAAGTTCTTTCATAGATGTATAAAATAAACAAAACATAATTACAAACTAACCAACCCAAAGCTAAGCACAAAAAATAAGGTAACTGCACATGTATATCAGGTACTACTTCGATACTAGAGGGGGTCGGCCCTTTTTCGGGGATGTCGGGATTATATGCTTTTAAGCCCGGGATTTCGGGATTTTTATGATTTAAGCCCGGGATTTCAGGAAATAAATTCACCGTGAATCGGGATTTCATCAATCTCTAAGTTTCTTTGTAGTTCGGGATTTCGGGATTTAGAAAAAAATAAAGCCGGGATTCCAGGATAAGACCCCCTCCGCCCTTCGATACTAGATTCAAAATACCTCTGGACCCAATTTGAAGGGGGTGGACATAGTAAAGAGGACTATAAGAAAGCAGATAGGGCGAGATAAAGGAGAGCGAATGGGGCGGGAGTAAGGAGAAAGGCACCCACCTGTCCACCACCTCAAATTGACGGCGACTTTGGTACTAAATTAAACACAATTGTGACAGTAAATACGGAAGTTACAAAAGCTTTGGCACAAAATTAAGATGAAGTATAAAGGTAATAATTAAAGTGACAGTAATTTCCGAAGTACTCCAAACTGAATTACTATTTAGATTTACACAAATATCCGAACTAAATTAACAGTAATTTCCGAACTGTATTTGTAACTTCGTTACTAGATTCGGGGATGACAAGACCATTTTCGGGATGCTGGGATTAACCATTTGTAACTTCGGGAAATCGGATGGCCCTTTTTAGAGGCCGGGAATTCGGGATGAAATTGTCATCGGGACAAAGAAAGAGTCATTTGTAGGCCCGTGAAATCGTGATTTTATGGTAATTTTATTAACGGGACTGGCAAAATACAATCTTCCGGGGCACTTTTCGCAAAAAATGTCCTGGATTTTGGGATTTGCTCATTTTAATGACATGAAATCGGGATGAAATCGCCCCCAACAAAACGTACTATAGTTATACAGTACTAACATTACAGCAACTTCAGTGAGACTGTAACTTCGGTACGAAATATACAATAACTTCGATATTAAACTTACAGTAACTTTTGACTTGGTATTAAATTCAACGTTACATCGATAGAACATGCCGAATTTCAGAAACTTAGGTACAAAATTTACAAAAAAACTATATATAATACTAAAATTACAGGACGGTTTAAGAACTAAATTTAAACAGTAATATCCGAAATGTTACAGTAATTTCCGAACTGAATTTACAATAACTTCGACATTAATTGCAGTTACTTTGGTACTAAATTTACAGTATTTTCTATATTTATTGATACATTCTTTTTTTAAATTTTATTTCTCTTATTTATATATGCGTTTTTTATTCACTCAAACCTTTTTAAATCTTACATGAGAAGCATCCAAAGTCGGCTAAATTTAGCAAGGACTTTTATTACAACTCGTTTTTGAAAATTATGCACTATTCTATAAGAAGCTGTTTTTCCCTCGTGTTTATCTGTTTCGACCAATACGATACTGTATGAAATAACTAAATACCGAAGTTACTGTAAATTTAATTTCTGCATATACGCATTTCGACAACTAAATGAACACCATAATGAACCTGACATTTCAAAGTACATAACAGCACTAACAGTTCGGTCTTATTATACTGTCTTGACAATTTCTAAAATATCTGGACTGACCATTTATACATTTCAAGTCAACAGACCCTTCACGATAACATTTCGATGCCGTCCACTTTTCAATCATGACGTTACTAACGAGGCACGTCATTACTCCCGCAATCCGCTAGAGGCGTTGGATTACGTACACTTTGCCTTAATAAAGCTTTCCGTATATCACATTTCGATCTAGATCGTTATCTTAACGAATGTAGCAGCACACAAACCAAAATAAATGAACGAACACAAATACTGAATTGACACTCTGACGATATATACTCTTAAGATATGTTGAGTACTTGACGCATAAGGTGCTAATTGAAAGAGATCTTAACTACCTGTAGAAAACAACGGCAGTAGAATATCGTAAAAAAGCAAAATACGCATAAAATACAAAATCTTAGTCCCGAGACACTGCAAAATCAAAAAAAAATAAAAAAAAAAAAAAAAAATCAGAGAAAAAAAAAAAATCACGAGATATCCACAACAAATACCATAAAAACCACAGCAGTCGAAACTAATGTACGTACAATGTGATCACCCATAAAACCGAAAATATCCAGATGCTTAAGCATTACCTGTTGCGTATAAAGCACCAAAAACGAAGTTGTATGTTACATATTGGTTTGAAATTTCTAAATCAAAATTATAAGTTGTTTCACTATTGATTTTTTTCAACAGGAAATGATCATCTGTACAGGTTAACTGCTATTGAAAAGTATAAACTCAGAGTTGATTTGACTTATTTAAATAACAACGAGACGGCACATGCTGTTTATTCGGTATTCTCTGTCGGACACGAGAGTACAGATTATAGGCTGAGAATTGAAGGATATAATGGGACTGCTGGTTAGTAATAATGTTATTTAAGATCTGTTGCTTATTAATAATGCAATATAAGTGATAGAAAATAAAGGAATTAGTCGGCAAAGACAACACAAACACTTAATATCGATACAATTAAACATGCAATATACATCGTGCTCGTATTCAGGCTGTTTCATTTTATAGCAATCAGTAGTAACAGCTGTTAATTATAACTGATAGTAATACAACCACCTCCGTAACTTCAGAATTGTTGAATAAAAACAGGTTTTGCATGCAAAATTGGTTGTCAAAGTGCCATTTTAAATTCATGCATTTTTAAACTAATAAAAATATTCTCTGGTATGTCTAGCAGATATTGATGCCAGGAAACATTTGTACAAAAGATAATGCAATTTATAGAATGTAAAACTACATCCGGTATTACATACTGATCTCTCCTCATGCTGGGAGTTCCGCTGGAAAAAATGAGTACATACCCAAATTAGCCTGGAAAATCTAATACCTGTATATACCAGAATTTCGCCCAAGGAAATTTGAATATATATCCAACTTTCCTCTGAAAAAAGGGAGAAAAAAAAAACGGTATGAGTATACACATTCTATTTTCTACAATTTTCTTTTGGTGAAATATTCATATGTAAGTGAACCGAAATAATCCTTCAATTTTACTATACGTATTGATCAGCGGTTAGCAGTAAAGACACCATTAAAAAAGAGAACTTGACATGTGCAATTTTAGACCCTAGAGACTATGGAAAATTGAAATAAAAACAATTGTAAAGGTTCAATTTTAAGATGGTTGATTGGCCCAGATCAATACTGACCTTTTGATACGACACGAATGTAGTGCTTAATGAAATTGAGATTGCGTTTTGCTGACAAAGAACAATATTTTTGAAGTAAAAACTCAAGCAAAAACGAATTCCCTGAATATGGTGAGTCAGGTATTTGATAAGGTTTTGTTTCTATCGACCCTCAAGAAATTCTTCGCCCGTCACTATGTCATCATTTGATTTGTCTTTGTCCAAAATGAAAACGGATAATTTCAGATAGGTTTCTCACTACATTTCACTCAAAACAAGATTTCCCCATTGCCAGTGTGATGGGTAAAGTATACGGAACTTTCTGGAGTACGGAACCATGGAGCGGACATGTGAATTCTTTTTATCTCTTGGCAACGGAATACTAACTCTTTCCCACAACATACTAAGTCATGGCCATGTGATATTTAACTAGATTAAAACTCGTTCGCACGACATACTTAGTCGTGACAACGAAATCGTAACTCGTTCTCAAGACAAACTAGCCGTGGCCAAGAGATTATAATTCGTTCTCAAGACAAACTAGCCGTGGCCAAGAGATTATAATTCGTTCCAAAGACAAACTAGTCATGGCCAAGAGATTATAATTCGTTCTCAAGACAAACTAGTCGTGGCCAAGAGATTATAATTCGTTCCCAAGACAAACTAAGCCGTGGCCTCGAGATAGCTATGAGTATGAACAAAGCTAGTTGTTGAAGGCGCCACGGTGTATAATTATCCCGTGGTCACCACTTTGTATGTCGTATAGAATCTCGTGGCCTTTACATACCTATCCCGTTGCCACGCCTTACTATCTCATGGAAACGAGTTACGAAATAGTATCTCGCGTCCACGACTTAGCTATCGCGTGGCCACGACTTGGTAAGTCGTGGGAACGAGATAGCTTTATCGTGGCAAGGATTTAAATATAGAAGTTGGAAACGAGAAAGTATCTCGTTGGAGCAAGAAATCTCGTATAAACGAGAAAGTATCTCGTGGCCACGACTCAATATATATTGTAGTAAACTTTTTAAACAAGTGTGGACCCAAATTGATGTCTCGCCCGTCCCTACTTGGTCGCAAAATTTATGTGAAAACTCAAATTGCCTAAATCAGAAAAATTAACATGTTCGATAGACTGTGAAATCATATAAACTGACAAAAGCAAAACAGAAGAGTGTCATGTATCACCCAAAACCAAAATGCCAAACATCAGTGAGCTACCACTGCTAGATACAGAAAAACCAAACAGGTTCACTCGACCGTGAAAATGAGGTCAAGGCTTAAGCAAAATAGCAGGCTGTCATCTTCCATCTAAGACAAACCCACATAACAAATATTATTGACCTTACATTAATAGATCCTAGGAAACTTAACATGATCACTGGACCGTGAAATTAAGGTCATAGACAAAAGCCATATAGTAGACTGTCATGTTCTTTCCAAGACCAACATATATACAAAATATCATTGACCTACCACTTATAATTACTGAGAAAATGATCAAATCAGAAAAACTTAACATGCTCACTAGACCGTGCAATTGAGGTCAAGGACAAAAGCCATATGACAGACTGCCATGTACTACCCAACACCAATCTACATACCATATATCATTACCCTACCACTTATAGTTACTGAGAAACTAAACAAAGCACAAAAAACTTAACATGTTCATTGGACCGTGAAATTGAGGTCACAGACAAAAGCCATTTAGCAGACTGTCATGTACTTGTCAAGACCAACCTACATAACAAATATCATTGACCTACCACTTATAGTTACTGAGAAAATGACCTAATCACAAAAATTTAACATGTTCATTGGACCATGAAATTGAGGTCAAGGACAAAAGCCATATGACAGACAGTCATGTACTACCTAAGACCAATCTACATACCTTATATCATTGACCCACCACTTATAGTTACTGAGAAACTAAACTAAGCACAAAAACTTAACATGTTCATTGGACCGTGAAATTGAGGTCACAGACAAAAGCCATATAGCAGACTGTCATGTACTACTCAAGACCAACCTGTATACCAAATATCATTGACCTACCACTTATATTTACTGAGAAAGTGATCTAATCACAAAAACTTAACATGAAAGTTTACGCCGCCACCGTCGCCGTCATACTTTGTACGCATATGCCTCGCTTTCCGCGCCTTTCGTCGCGGGCGAGACAAAAATCGTGTCCTCTGAAACCGCTGGAGTAATTGGTTTGAAACTTAATAGAGATTATCTAACAGATCTGCCCTACAAACGATTCTCATTGTATTTTAAAAACAGAACATAGCGGTAAATTGCTGTTTTTTGCCAATAACTGCAAAACAGTTACATATATCGAAAATCTGACGGGATACAATTGTTCAGAGTGCCATGATCTATTTGCTATGCAATTTCAAAGAAAATCGGAAGACTTGTCTTGGAGTTACAGCCCCTTTTCGTAAAATTTTCAAATTTATGCATTTTTTTTTATTATTTCAAAAACTGTAACAGATAGAAGTGAAGTCCAATTTGGGAAATGTTCAGCATATAAAGATCTACCCTCTCTGAAATTTTGAAGGCAATCCAAATGCCTGTAACACTACGTATATACAAATTGTTCTATTTCGTGAACACCGATGTTCAAAATTGCCTGCGCTGCAGTGCAGGGATACGATTTCCACGAAGATGTGTGTAGGAGTAATTGCCCGTTTGTCACTATTTTTTTTTAAATAACATAACATGGTTATTGGGTTATTTCTCTTTTTCTGTTTTCAAGTCTTCTTTGATTAACTTTTCCCTTTTAAGCTTAAGAGAAATTTTCTTTAATTATTTCATTAAAAACACATATTAATTCAATAATCAAGCAAAAGCCGTTTTTGTACAAATGTTTACATTTTTTTCAAAAATATTTTCTTAATCATCACCTTATATCACATCATAATAATTTTACTAAAAATGTATATCATATTGAATAGAAATCTTACCAAGCAAGTACTTCGCCTACATGAATAAAGAAGCAGCTTCTTGGCTTCATTGCTTCAATTAAATAAAGCCTTAAATGAGCAGTTGTTTCTCTGTATGCAGCATGCATTCAAAGCTTTTTTCCGTTAGAATCAGTAAACGGGTTTGAACCAAACTTGGCATGAATAATTCTTATGATGTACTCACTAAGTGCTATTTCTTTGATGGCAAACCCTATGAAAAGAGCATACAAAGAATTTTTCGTCTGAAACCACTGGGCTAATTAGAACAAAATTTAATCACAGTTTATCTTGGATGGTCCCTTTCAAAACAGTTGAACTTCAGGTCTGTACCTATTGAAAATTGGCTATGAATTGGAAACAAAGTTTGATATTGGAGTACATTCAAATATCTTCCCCCATTTAACGATTTCGTCAGTTGAAAATAAACTTTGGCACAACACTAAATTCTCTTTTAAATTGTGTTCTGCACATCCATCCTTTATCCAAGATGGCAGGCAATAGGGAAAATAGTTTATTAATGTTGGATTATACAGCATAGAAGTTTGTTTACATAGTTTGAAAATGAGACCCTTTACCAAAAAAGTTTATTTGGCTTTATGTATTGGCTATTTAATTTTATTATCATTGTGACCGTTTTTAGCAATTAAGGGCCTGTATCGCTCACCTGGACCATGGCCAATACATAAAGCCAAATAAACTTCTATGTTAACGGGCCTCATTTTCAGACTTCTAGAAACAGTGCGACGGAATGTTGATGAAATAAACACCACAAATGTCCTCAGTAGTCTAGTGGTCTTTGATGTAAATGTCTCATGTCAGTTTCTGAAAATAGCGCGATTGGATGTTGATTAAATTAATACCTGAATCTTTGTTTGACAAAGTTTTTTTTTCATTATTATGACAAAAAATTTATCAACATGGTTATTGTTACGATAATACATCTCTCAAGAGATGTTTAAATTTGCTAGAAATCAGAGAAAACATATTACTCAACTTTTTTCATTTAACAGGAGATGCACTAACAACGGAAGATTCGCTCAGGAATATTAATGGCATGAAATTCAGCACTACAGATGTAGACAATGACAAAAATAAATATTCATGTGTAAACCGCTTTCAATACAGTGGTTTCTGGCACAAGTCTTGCTCAAATGGTAATTTGAACGGCCAATATATTGATAAATCTGCTAAACGAAGTTCTAAAAATATTTTCTGGAGGGCAACAGGCACAAACAAATTTGAGTACCTAAAAACAGTCACAATGATGATAAAACTAAATTGAAACATGGAATATAGCATTCCTTTCTTTCAAAAAGAAAGTGAACAGCAATTTAACATTGGCCGCCTTATATAATGAAAGATTTAATTGTGGTTTGCAGTTTATGTACTTTGTTGTATATAGCTTGCCCAGATAAAAACACCAAATTATGTTAACATATCATGTAGCTGTCTTTAAATGCATTTACATATATATTTGTCTACCTAAAATAGAACAATATCAGATTGTTAAGTTTAGACTCTGTTTTTGTGTTTATGTATGTCTTCGTATTGTAATACAACATCAAATGGATAATTAGTAAAGTTGTTACTTTTTAATTTCTTTTTAATTTGGAATTTAATATTGTAGCATGATTCCTTTTTGCTTATTGTAGTTTTGTTGCATATCTTTTTCAGACTTCTTGTGAATAACATTAAATAAAAACTGAAATATACTGTAAGATAAATTTTGTTATTTCATTATAAAAAATCTCAAAATGCACAAAATAACTTATAATATTGCGTAGTTAAGTTCATAAATCATAGTTCAGTTAAAGTAAGCGTAGATAATTATAGGTTTCATTATGAGTGAGCCTTGTATATCACTTGTTATCAACTCGAGCTATTTAATTACATAATAATAATAAACGAGCTTCAGTGAGTTTATTATTATATTGAGCGCCAATGAAAACGCAGCACTTATTTTTAGATTTTTTTTCGCGAAAATAACAATTTTCAACAAATGCTACTGCCTTTACACAGGCTTTAAAAAGTAAACAACTTTCTGCATGACTGATTTTTAAACCACGCGACCCGCAATACATGGCATGAAATGCATACCAATAGTTTTTGTGGGCGAATTCACGCCTGATTGTTTTTTCTGTATTTTCCACTATATAGCTTTACCCCGTGAAAACGTTTTAAACTGCTTTGGGAAGTATTTAACCCATGAATAATAGGGACTCTAAACATTCCATTGGTTGTTTCTCAAAATGACATTGCTACAACATTTATCTCCTCTGATACAAGATGGATCAGTTTGAAAATTTGTCAGCTTCTTTTGGAATCTGTTCAAATCTTTTTGATATTTAGAATTGAAATTAAAAAAAAAAATGGCATTTTTTACCCAAAAATGAAAAACATTGCCGTTTTTGACAAAATTCCGCTCCAAACAACGTCTTTTCAAAATTGGAACACAGAATTTAAAGAATGAAGGGTTTTTCCTTATTTTTTCGTCAGAATGATTGTTATTTTCAGATAATTTGCGAATTTTGTTTTATACAACTTAATCAACTTTTGGTGCTGTGGGAAATTTTCAAGAGTGGGCTAACAATTCATGAATGTAAAACTTTAAGCAGACACTTGGCTTAATAATTCAACAATGTAAAATTCTTCAGCTCGACATAGAAGATCAATGAAATATGAATATCAGGTGTTGTATTTTCATTGGCGTTCAGTATATTTGTAATTAAATAGCGGAAGTTGATAAAAAGCAATATGCAAGCCTCAAGAGTGGTGAAACCTATTTCTCTTATGATGAATTTTATTTGTAAATTCTTATGCCGTGTTCTCCCAATTGTGCTAAGTTGGGAGATTTTAGATTGTTGTTTTGTGAGTACAGTGAATATTCATTATGTACTTAAAAATTAACCTAATGATGCATAAAAAGTTTAGCAACCAATTTTACCGTATATAAAGTAGAAACTGTAAACAAAGATATGTGTTGTGTATGTAGGAACTATGTTGCATTATTAGCACATGTACACAACAATCAATAGCAATGACAAGTAGACTAAAATAAAGAGTTCCATGAAAGAGTTTGAAGAAGCATAAATAAACGAACAAGTAAAAATTCTCGTCAAATTGCGATAAAAGGAGAAATATGAACACATATTATGTCAAACATAAAAATAAATTAACATTAACATGAAAAATGAAAGATAAAGGTGACGCTCATAAAGTCAATGACAGGTACGCTGTTGACAAACCTGGGTATCTTCTCAGAATGACAGTTTTAAATATCTAAAATGAAATGCATTTCTGTTTGTCAGATAAGTGTAAATGTTAACCAATTATTTGTAATTAAAGTAATTCTCTGTATTTATTTGTGGTCACTGATTTCGAAGTCAATGAACTACACATTACATTAACACATAGTAATAATGATTGAATAGGAAATTTATTTTAAGCAATAAAAAATATATTTGCAACTGTTTTGGGGGAATAATTGCTTCGCACCACGGTGCGAAGCTCTTAGTTTCATAAGATAATAACGCCATATTGAATATTAAAAAGCCATTTGGAGAAATTTCATTGGCTGATTTCAGTTTATCACAGAAAAACAAAGCTGGAAATGGAAACGAAAGTAACATTCTGATCTGGGTCTGTAATATAAACTTGTAGAACAAATGATTACGTTGATCCCGCATACATACAAATTTGAGTACGTTGATCCCGCATACATATAAATTTGTAATCGGAGAATGAAAGACAACCTAATAAATTTACATGGGATGTCAAATGCATTGTTTTTTCAAAACTCCAACAATTCGGAAGAAGAGACGATATTCGTTATCAAAGAAAACGCAGTTACGCAGTTACGACAGTTGTTTTTGTTTCATAACATGAAATGAAAGACAAAATCAACAGAGAAAAGCAATGAGTACGTTGATCCCGCATACATACAAATTTGAGTACGTTGATCCCGCATACATATAAATTTGTAATCGGAGAATGAAAGACAACCTAATAAATTAACATGGGATGTCAAATGCATTGTTTTTTCAAAACTCCAACAATTCGGAAGAAGAGATGATATTCGTTATCAAAGAAAACGCAGTTACGCAGTTACGACAGTTGTTTTTGTTTCATAACATGAAATGAACGACAAAATCAACAAAGAAGAAATGATGCGTTGTCAATTTTGCTGTCAATGACATTGACATGCAGTCCTTTTCTTGCGTGTAAATTGGTCCATTTTTATTTGTATTTTTTTTCTAAGCTCCCTAAAGACATTACTATCACATGATGTTATATTGTTAATCATGTGACTTTTTCTCGCACAAAAATAATTGTAGTCAATACTACGTTTGAAATAGCGTAAAATTTAGTGTACTTGGAAAGCTTTTTCAATATCACATGATATTCGATCAATCATGTGACTTTTCCGCGCGAAAATAATTGTGGTCAGCACAACGTTTGAAATAGCGTAAAATCCGGTGTAAACAACGCCCTACATAAAAAAATAAGATACAGCGAAGCTATCCAAAGCTTTTTAGGAAGCTAAAACTTGTTAATATATATAGATTACACCACAAGATCCCGTTCATTACCATATTTTATCCACTAGAGATAGTTAAATTTTAAAATTTTAATTGCGAGGCTTGCCGAGCATTTTAAAATTTTTAAATTTAACTATGGAGAGTGGATAAAATATGGTAATAAACGGGATAAAGTGGTGTAATCTTTTTCTCTAATGATAGATGATAAACACCGAGAAAAGTATTCCGAAAAGATTTGGCGGGAAATAGCACAGGGCTTTATTCAACATATGTTGAATAAAGAAAATTTATCTAACGGGTCAAAACCAGTTTAAACTTGACATATCATTAGAGAAATATGTTTACACATTAAGTCTTTTTTTTATTTCTTCTTCTCTCCCATGAAATAAAAAATAACGTAGACGCAATATTAATGAAATGAGCACGAAATTAAAAAAAAACGAAAAGAATTTCCATGACGTGGTTTTGACCCGAGGTGTGACCTCTCGACCAACCAATAAAACACTGCTGAAAAGTTATCCAGTCATAGGAAAGGTCAATGAGATTAAAGCATAAAAGTTATCAATAAGTGATAAGTTTAAAGTACATTTATGAAACTATTAGATACGGAAATCATCTAATCGTGTAAGAAATAGATATTGTTTCCACATTATAAGAGAATAATTACTTCATCTTTCTATAGTCTTTCTTTCAAGTTTTTGAGTCTGTTGTCAATTTCGTTTTTTTTTTCGTTTCCTTGGTACACGTTGTCATACTGAAATAATCGTATTTCTGTTCTTGCTTTCTGTTGTTTAAGAATATTGATCAAGTTCTACACACTTGGAGGTCGTTGTTTAAATGAATGTTTAATTTATGACTTGGAGGTCGTTGTTTAAATGAATGTTTATTTTATGATGTCAGCCCTCGAACACATTCTAAAGGAAGCAGTTGCTTTCTATACAATAACGAGTGACAGAATCAGGAAATGGAAAGGTGTTGATGTTGGCCAGATCAATATCTGCCAGTGCGTTTGACCAATTTTTGTCCGCAGGTTTCTTGGATACCAAAGACAGAACCATAGGCCGTTTAACAAATTGATTGATATCGTTGTTGCTTTTGCAATTAATTTGAAGTCCAGTATTTTGTGCTTTCCTCCGTGGAAAAATATTAGTTCATGTTTTACCTTCAAAGAGTTCGTGATTGGCATTTCGTATAGATTTCTCAAAGTCTAAAATGTTCCTGTGTTGAGGAAGTTGATGCTGTCAGCGGCTTTATGAGTAGTGTGAGAAATGAAAAGTAAAGTGCTTTACTTTTACCTTTGGGTATTTCGTAGATTAACCGGTAAATGGCATTATCAATATACGCATGAAATGGGTATAATTGAGTAATTATGTTTGGAGAAGTCCATCTTTCTATATAATAATTGTTGCCAGCAGCCCAGATAGCATGCAGGTGTTGAAACAATATACAGTTATGGCACTCGAAAGAGGTGAATATCCCAACTTGTCAACTGCACTTATGGTTATTTCGAGGGCTTTTCCCTGGGGGAAATAACCTCTTTTCGGTTGACAATTTGGAATATTCACCAATTTCATGGACCGTAACTGTTTTATTATACCGAACAAACATTGGAAATATTATTCCACAGACGTTGTAACTTTTTGGGGTTATTCTCATCGGTGAATAATAGGGCTATTCCATGGACACTGTAATTTTCAGGGGTTATTCACCGATGAATAATAGGGTTATTTCATGGGCGTTGTAATTTTCAGGGATTATTTACCGGTGAATAATAGGGTTATTTCATGGGCATTGTAATTTTCAGGGGTTGTCTACCGTTGAATAATAGGTTATTCACTGCTAGCAACATATATCGTTTGACTATGTTTCAACCAATAGAACTGATTCTTTATTATGTAAGGTATAATAATATAATTGTATTGTTGTCAACTGTATTGACCCGTTGCTGTATTATGAGTATATAAATTGACATCTAAATGCTTTGGCAATAAATGTGGACATCTATTAAAGGAGATCTTTAAAAATTCATATCTGCTTCTCACCACTGAATTGCTGTATGAGAACGCTATACATAAATAAAAAAGTCTTCAAAGTGGGATTTTTAGGACATCTTTGCCCTTTTTATTAAAAATAAAAAAAAATGTTTCTATTAGACGCAGATACCCGACAATAGCATTTAGAGAAATAGGTTACGTAATAAAACTAGAATTTCTTCTGGTAAAAATTCTTTTGAAAATAACAAAATAGGGAGTGAGTTCGAAATTATCCTTCATTTAAAATATAGATGTTAAGTAGCTTTAAATCATTGGTTTTACACGCTTTAGGAATCTAAGGGTAAAATGGGAAAACAAATAATACAAACAAGCAACTTAGAGCAAAAGGAACGAAGGAACGAAGTGTTCCGACATACCACGAATTGTTGCCGATCTCTCCGTAATTCCACTTACCCTAACCTAACCCCCAGCCCGTGCCGTCGAGGCGTAGCGTTGCCATAGGAACACAAAGTGTTCCGACATACCTAGAAGTGTTGTCGATATCTGCGCCATAGACTGGTTCTCTCCCCTTGCTCGCTTCGTCAAGCCTACGCCACACAAACCGCGTCAATCCTCGTTTTTGGGGTGTCTTCTATCAGGTCCACATACATGTAGGGGAGATAAGTCTTGTATTAAAAAACCCACTCTACATTTATCGGGGATTATGACCCTAATGTTAAATAAATATATACATATCTTTAACATTAGCTGCCTTAATTTTTTTCTCCTTTTTTCATTTTTTTCATTTTTTTTCTTTTTTCTTTTTTTTTCATTTTTTTAAACAACATATTTATTCAGTAACAAAACAAAATTCTGTACAATGCCCGTAGCTTCTACGGGATATTCTAATATTAAGGTGACCTCTGTCATGGTATGTCCTGCAAATCGATGAATCAAGTAAAAAATGCAGTGGTGCCTACATAATGTGCTTCCCTCTTCTTTGACTGGTAAAATGTTGTATGTCAACGTATGACAATTATTATTCATAAACTTTAAATAAGTTTCTTAGAAAGGCGGTGCTCCAGTTGGGTCGTAATACTCTCCCCTTGAATATATAAATGGCTACCCAGTGTTGTCCTGCGCTGTTGACCGGATGCGTGTTGCCTACCGTAGCCATAAGTACATTCACGAGACGAGGTAATCTATTACATGCATACACTCCTCTACGGGGATGGTGTTTCGAGGCCCTGAAACAGCCTTTGGGACTGAAGAAAAGAAGATTTTCCATATGGTAAGCGATGTGAGCCACAAAACGGTGATATGGGTCAGAGACCAATCACAATTGATCATCAGTCCGTTAATTAAATTGCGTCTAGGATTCGACACACCGGTTTTTTACATCCGGGAATCACGAATCCCCGCACGTGTCGGACGTTCCTCAAGGGCTTCATTCTTAGTATTTGTATTGTCCTTTGAGAAAACCCGGGATGGAAGGGGACGCTCACGTTCCTCTGCTGAGAATAGTCTGGAAGGGACGGAGAAATCATGAGTTGGACTTTCAATCTCATACAGTACTGCACTTTAGCACAACGAAGATTCCAAGACATACAAATAGTTAGAAGGGACGACACGGGAAGAGTCGTTCATTCGAACGACGACGAGTTGTGGTGACACTTCAATGTCGAAGAAACCATTTTTAGAATCAGACGACCACTTTATCACAGCAACTTGAAATCTATCATGACTATTATTTACAACAAGCCGGAAGAGGCTATCCGGTATATGCCGGACGAGTGTTCCAAAAAAGACATGGATTGGGGAAGCATTAGTATGATTTTCACATACCGGGCTACGATGTTCAACTGTTTTGCAGTGGAGGCCATGTTTTTGTCGGATTGAAATAAAATTAGCAATTTTGTGAAGTACCTTCGTTACATCATTCCTGTAAAGTTTGGTTGAATTTGCTTCAGTGGATGTGATTTTTTGCACATGGTCCAATGTTGAACCTAAGTTCCACGCTGACAGCCATTTTTATTTGTCGGATCAGAACAAAATAAGCATTCTTTGGTAATGACCTTTAGTACATCATTCCTGTACAGTTGGGTTGAATTTGCTTCAGCGGTTTCAGAGGAGAAGATGAAAATGTGATTTTCCCATAGGGTCCAATATTAAACCTAAATTCCGCACTGGCAGCCATGTTTTTTATCGGATCAAAATGAAATAAGCAATCTTTGTAAAGGACGTTCCATACATCATTCATGTAAAGTTTGTTTGAATTTGCATAACTGGGTTCAGAGGAGAAGATGAAAATGTGATTTTCCCATAGGGTCTAATGTTAAGCCAAGCTCTGTACTGGCGGCCATGTTCAGTTTATTGTCAGATCGGAGGGAAATTAGCAATCTTTGTTACGTACCTTTATTCATAATTCCTGTAAAGTTAAGTTGAATTTGCTTCAGCCGTTTCAGGAAAATGAAAATGTGATTTTTCCCATAGGGTCCAATGTTAAACCTAAGTTCCGCGCTGGCGACCATTTTTTTTATCGGATCGCAAAGAAATGAGCAATTTGTAAAGGACCTTCCATACATCATTCCTGTAAAGTTTATTTGAATTTGCTCCATCCGTTTCAGAGCAGAAGATGAAAATGTGATTTTTCCCATAGGGTCCAATGTTAAACCATGTTTCGTGCTGGCAGCCATGTTTTTTGTCGGATCGGAAGAAAATGAGCAAATGTTGTTAAGAACATTTAGTACATCATTCCTGTAAAGTCTGGTTGAATTTGCTTCAGTGGTTTCAGAGTAGAAGATGAAAATATGATTTTTCCTAAAGGGTCCAATGTTTAACCTAAGTTCTGCGCTGGCGGCCATGTCTTTTGTCGGATCGGAACGAAATGAGCAGTCTTTATAAAGGACCTTCCATACCTCATTCCTGTAAGGTTTGGTTGAATTTGCTTCAGTAGTTTCAGAAGAGAAGATGAAAATGTGAAAAGTTTAACGGACGGACGACGGACGCCAAGCGATGGCAATAGCTCACACTGAGCCTTTGGGTCAGATGAGCTAAAAAAGTAATAAAATGTAATATTAAAGTATCATGTACACAAAACATAATTCTCATAAATTATGATCAAAATGTCAGTACACTTTTGATATGATTAAATAATGATATCAAACAACGGCAGTAGAATACCGAAGGAACAAAGGGGTGAAATTTACAAAATCGAAGTCCAAAGACATGGCCAAAACGAGAACACAGAAAACAATGACGTTAGACGCAAACAACAATGACGTTAGACAGATACAAAGCACAGAAACAGAAGTTACAACATTCAAAACAAAGGCACTCACATTGTGAACCCCAGTGAAACTGAGAGTGACATCAGGTGATTAGGAAGGGTAAGCATGTCTTGCTCTGTGAACAGCACCAGCCACACTGTGAGTGATTCAATCCGGGTAAATGTCAGAGTCGGTAGTCAAATCCGGGAAGACAGGATATCAATAACAATATTATTTCAATAAAATAAAAAAGAAGGAAAATAAGAAAGAAAGGATAAGAATCAATTTATGACTATAGGGTCTGTAAGTCTCGTCATGTGACTAACGAGAAACCACGATTAACAGTCAATTCGAAAACGTTTCCCGCTAAAACATGACGTTTGAAGATTGTGACGTTCAAATTTTTGCTTGAAAACGTCATATATCTCTGTTTAAAATGTAACTTCCAGGTAAAACTTATGTTAGATCGAATAAAAATTGGACATCATGTTATCCATGAAAACTACCTAATATTTGGTTACAAAATTGAAGATGAAAGGTATTAATGGGTGAATTACATTTTCACAATTATTTTATTCAGTATTAATAAATCTTATTATCTGTCGGACCAGAAAAGAAAACCCATAAATGTTTTTGGCGTATTTAAAAAAGAGTTACTGTACCGATCTCAAATTTTGCAATTGATGAAAGTATCTACAGATAAAGTGTTTAAAGAGTCAGTTCTTTTTTTAAATAACCGCAATTTTGATGACTAATTTTTGTTTTCAAGTAATTAGTACATTTTAATTTAATATGAATATGTCTTATGTTATGTACAATATACTAACATTTATTAATAGGAATCCCTATTCCTATTAAATTAACACTAAGGGCATCTGAGGTGAATGCTGTAGCCTTAGATGGATTGTTTACAGCAATAGTGTAATAAATATATTATTTTGAAAAAAAAAAAACTTCCGGGTACAATTTTTGATCCCGGAAGTTCTAAAATTGTACGAGACTTACAGGCCCTATTGTAAATATTACATTGGACCGCTAAACAAGATAAGCATTTTGATCAAAAGTAAGATCTCCATTTCCATAAAGAATCATATCGAGTATTTTGTTACTTCAAGATACAAAAAAAGTTAATGCGTTTTGCTCTCTAGAAAAAAGTCAATGATTCCAAATAAAATATAAGTTAATGATTGCTTTTGATTTCTCCTATTTCGGCTGTTTTATATCAAAGCACCTAGCCATATATAAATTGTTGAGTTTTACAAATCACTATCGAGAAAAGGTGAAGAGTTTAATTATGATTTGAATCGACGTCTTGAAGGAAGGTTTTGGTTTTTTTTTTTAGTAAGTTGAGACGGGTGGCAGATTATGAAGTGCCACATACCTGCACAGGCATTGGTAGGTAAAAATATAAAGATATAACAGAAAAGACTGAAAGAAGTATATTAACAATAAATTGCACGTAGTATAGCAAGACATTTGAAACCCCGTTATTTCAAGGGGTAAAAATGGCAACAAACGGGTTGATAAAATGTTGTACTTATTACACCTGAATAGTTTATATAGTTTTACGTCTTTAAGTCAACCGTGCTGATGACATATGATTCCCATTTTACTCAGTTATATTAACAAAATACAGAAGTTACTGTTAATTTATCTTCTGCATATGCGCATTTCGACAACTTATGTCTCATCAGTGCATTTGGAAGTCCATTAAACCAAAACGTGGAAAGCCGATAGAGAACAAATAACCCCAAAGGATCTAAATACAAAAGTCTATATTCAGCTCAGGACAGAGCTATGCATGAGTTGGATAAAATGTTAAATGACAATGACAGTTAATTATGTTTGTTCTATTATAGATCTGTTAAATAATTAATTACCAATATGCCATTTTAACTTATTGAATAGCAAAAATCCTAAAGTTACTGTGAATTAAGTTTTTTCATATGGCCATTCCAACAACTTATGTCTCATCAGTGCAGATTAAACAAAACATGTGGAAACCATAAATCGAAATATGTGTAAAAGCTGAGAGAGAACAAATTACCAAAAGTTCCTAATTACAATAAGCCAACATCTACCAAGGGCAGAATTATACAAGAGGGAAATACTCCTAAATTGGAATTTGATTAAATTTAGGGACTGCAAAAGCAAATTGGCCTTATTACTATCAACAATTTTTTAATTTAAAATTACTTTTGTTTTTTATTTGAATCAAATCATTTATTTTATTTGTCTTGTAATTGTGGATTACAAACATAACTAAACAAGCAAGTAAAAAATATATGTAACAGAGTTACGAGTCCCCTGTCCTCAGTTCTAATGACCGTTTTTATAATGGACCCTATTTTTTCTACTATAGTGTTGATGGGCAAAAAAAAAATATCATTTTCAGTGAAAGTGTTAAAATCATTTGCATCCTCAGATATAATTTCGCTGAAAAGATCTAATCGTAAAGAAGAATTATTCTTACAGTTTAACAAAAAGTGTTTCATCATCCAAATTATTGCTAGTCTGGCATAGTCTATTTTCTATGGATATGTTTAAGTATCTTTCTTTTTCTTTTAACAAATTATGGTCACTTTAGTTTTAAACTGTCTACAAAAAATCCTTATAATTAATCGTATCACTTCTTAAGCCTTCTGATCATCATTCGAGACGATTTTAAACTGTATTTTTCAGACCTAAAGGTCTCCCAAGAGAAGGACTGTAGATTCTGTACTCCAGGCTGATATACCCCATTTAAATTTGATTGACCACAATCGCTGTACCACCAGGCCCCTTTCCTTCTTGCAGCACAATTTGATGATGTTAAATCGTTATCTCTATCCTTTGTGGTAAACTTCATATTGTTATGCACTGACAAAGAATCGCCTGAAAAAAATCGATTAAAATCTATATTTTATTTTACGAAAGGATATGGAGTAAATGAACATGAAACAATAACACATTATATTACCCCAACTGCTATAATTTTAATGAGCTGTATGCCCATTTCGGAAATTTATTCCTCATCAGCAGCACTAGAACCAAAAGAAAGGAAATCTATAATTTCAAAAAATGATTAAAATGCATCAAACCAAACGAAAGCCGAATAATCAGTATTCTCAAATATAGCTAAGGACAAAACTACGATGGAGGGAGTAAATCTTTCGGTTTTAGAATTTACATAAATTTAGATAATAGTAATTGAACAAAGTGTACACATGAGATATTATCTCATGTACAAGTACACCATATATAAGAAAAATAAAGAGCATACATCTCTACCTTTGGGAATTGTTTTTTCAACTCCACACTGCAATAAAAGACAAAACTCATGTATTAAATAATTTACGAAAGGATATGTAGTGAATGAACATGAGACAATAACACTTATGTTACTCCAACTACTATAATTTTAACGAGCTGTATGGCCATTTCGGAATTTTATTCATCAGCAGCACTAGATCCCAAACAAAGGAAAGCCATAATTTCAAAAAATGTTTAAAATGCATAAAACCAAAAGAAAGCCGAATAATCAGTATTCTCAAATATAGCTAAGGAATGAAGTTAATCCTTCGGTTTTAGAATTTACATTAATTTAGATAATAGCTTTCGATGGTATAATTTTGGGTTGCAATGTTTTTATTTTTGTGAAAAAAAAAACAACAAAACAAAACAAATGGGAGGTATAAAAAAATCTTGAATAATCAAATGTATTTACTTTTTTGATCGGTCAACATCTATCACCTTTACCCATATCCTTAACAACCTTCATATGCTAGTCCCATTTAATTTAAAGCAATGTTAATTTTTCCATCTCCTTTTGTTTCAATTAACCACCAATGGCTTATTTTGAGTCTGAAAATATGTTTTCTAAACAATCTTACTATAAAATGTTATTTAAATTGGAGTATCATAGATTTTCCCACCCTTTTCCATATTCTTGACAGAGGGTCGTTTAAAAAACAGACCTCTTTGATCAACTTAACATTTCCTTTATAATCTAGCTTATGCATCTTTTGCTGTTATCAAAGCAAAATTTATTTATTTTATTGTTTGTTGTTTTGTTTTATTTTTTGTTTTGGTTTATTTTGCTTTGTTTTTGTTTTTTTAAACTCCACATCTTTGCTTGATTGCTATGGCAAAGATAAGAATTTTTTATTTTCTACAGCTTTGGAACTGTAACATATGTGACAAATTCTAAAAGTGTGAAAGCTCTAGGTTCTATTTTTTCTGAGGTATACTTCTGTCCCGAGTGCCTATCATTGTTTACGTTTGTCTTTTGAAAAAAGAATAAAAAAAAAATAATAATAACCGTTTTGTTAACCAGAAGTAATTCCATTACAATACTGATCAACTTCCAAGTGTTTCATGGTCACAAAAGGGATGTATACTTGTAATATTGTTTCTATGCAAACCTAAAGTAGCATGAATTTATTCATGTACGCCTGGTTATTAAGAATGTCAACTTCCTGTTGGTTATTAAATCCAGTCTGACTACCTCTAAATTGGCAACCGACATTTATGCATTTTAAAATGTGTATGCACAAAAAAATATATATGCGAAATTTTGAAATATTTACATGTAGCAAAAGGCCATATCAAATTAATAGATTCTCATCCCCACCCGCCCCATTTTTTCTAAGCTCATTTTTTCAATTATTCAGAAATTTTCTTTCAATTTCTATCAATTTTAGTGAAAATCAATAAAAAAAATATAAATGAAATAAAATACTCCCACCATCCGGAATTTTTCGTTGCAGGTGGATGAGAATCTACAAATTAACTTCATAGGGCCTAAAATGAGGACATTTCTTAACAAAGATATGAGTATTACGTCGATGCAAATATTTCTTACGAAAGAATAAATTAAAAAAAGCAGGAATAGCAAAATGAAATGGGCACATTTATACTCGTAAAATATTCAATACGGGAGTTTGTCTGTTAATGCAGTGTGGAGTTGGTAAACAATTCCTCGTGTTAGAGATGTATGCTCTTTATTTTTTTTAGATATGGCGTACTTGGGAAAAAAATATAATTCAGATCAAAGTCATTGTAAACATTTCATTTTCCCACTGACCAATACATCGGAAAACAAATAGACAAGCAAAATAAGAAAAGCGGGAAATTTTGATAAGAAGAAAAAAAATGGGGCGGGGGGCAAATCAGATATAACATAAATGGAGACGACATGACAAAGACAAAAAAAATAAAAAAAAAAAAAATACCTATAGCGGCACAAAGCACTAGCAGTTTTAACCCCCAAAAAGTAAAAGCACTAGCAGTTTTAACCCCTAAAAAGTATAATCAGGTGATAATTAAGGGTAAGTATGGTTTGTTTCATGCGAGGCATCCATCACTCTTCTAGCGTAGTCATAATGTTGATATGATTTATGTGGAAGATGTATGCATATGGCTATTGACATTTTCTAACCGTTAGGCAAAAACAATCAAAATCAGTTTTGATTGATATTGATTTTGATTGTTTTGGTTTAACGGTTAGAAAATGTCAAACAGTATCACGGTGAAGTTACATAATGTGATCGTGTGTAGACAAGTGACATTCCAAGAAATCTGCTTTAATAGCAACTAAAACTACTTCATTGGCCTCTGTTGTGTTAAAATTGCGACATGGGCATTCCAGATGGTGCCACATTCATCAGTATTCGTCGCTTGGTTAAATGTTCAACTTCTATTAAATGTTTTTTTTTAAATATGTGGAAATGTTTTCTCATTACCAGCATTGCCACTGTAGTTTCCAACAGTAAGGATGTACTGACTTGCACTGTCTCCAATTCGAAACGTATTGAATACAGCGTATCTTTGGACATCATCCCAATCTTCAATCTCTATTCGTAACTGGTACCTCTTCGTTTGTGTTAATATGAATAAATTTTCATTGCCTAAAATGTTACAAAAATGTAAATTGACAAAGTTCATAAGCTGCAAGTAATACTTGTATCGATTTATGCATTTTCATTATTTTATTGCTGATTTCACTGCATACGACTGATGAAAAACTTATTGTCGTCATCACGATTTTACTGACCGTTAAGATGTGTCTATATCACAAATGAAGATGCTATATTCCAACAGATCTGAGTTATTACTAGATATATCGGCAATCGAATAAGGAACAAACAGGAGTAAAGGGGATTTCCAAAATCAAAAATTAAAAAAAAACAACCTATAATTCATATCCAACACGAAGCATTACAAAGATAATTAAAAAACAAAAATGGAAAAGAACGCCACAAACTAAACTACTAGCAGCTTGAACCCGGAAGGGTAAATATGATCTGCTCAGAGCGTGGCACCTTTCTCTCTGTTTGTGAATTGTCCTGTATTGTCATAGTCTGTGTTTGCCAGTCGGTGATAAACTCTGGATCGTCCCAAATATATCCATTCTAATATGTGAAATAGAGACATTGTAGCGGTCTTTCAAATTATGGTGACGACTGTTAGACTTCTGTAGTGACAATTGCAACGGTGATTGAACATAACTCTTATATATAAGTTCTTGAGACAGTAATTTCGCTCTGTTGACAAATACCGAATTTGACATTACACCAGACTTTTCCCTTACAGTGTGAGGGGTGTCACTAGTGAAACAGGTCATGCTTACCCTTCTTAAGCACTTAATGACAATCCTGTTTTTAGAGGTTCACACTGTTAGTGTTAGTTACTTAATCTTCCTGTATGTGATCCTCATTTACCATGTATTCTGGATTTAGTACTAGTAATCGTTTATAGATAACAAAATACCGAAGTTACTGTGAACAATAGAGCAAAGGTTACTGGCATTGGACCTGGCCTTGAAATTTACATAATTATGAATTTGTATGTATTACAGTGAGCTACATTAACCAGGGTATGTTTCACATAGCTGGAAAGTTTTACAGTCAACTTCACCATCTTGTTGACCACTATGAAATATCTGTTTCCCAGATAACAACAGATCTTTCACTTTCAATGCTTGTTTCCTCTTCGGGATTTGACATGTTCCACACGGAAGGTATCTTATAAGATGCAAGAATGGTTGCTCTACCGATGCACCTGATCTGATCTCATCAGTGGTTTTAATTTGTGTCCATGTTGTTCATCTAAATGTGTTATTCCTTTTTTATTTTCTGTGCCGTACTTATGTTATGTTCGTGTATCTTTGTGTTTTTCATGTTGTAATTGTCTTAGGATTATTCCTTTTTTATTTTCTGTGCCGTACTTATGTTATGTTCGTGTATCTTTGTGTTTTTCATGTTGCAATTGTCTTAGGATTATTCCTTTTTTATTTTCTGTGCCGGAAAGAGGAAAACTTTTCGACTTGAAGATAGAAATACATTCATTGACCAATTATACATCGATTGCATATTCTACTTTAATGACAAGAAGTCAGCTTTTATTTTTATGACATATAAACTTTTGTATATTCCTTTGTTTTGATGATCTTTAAGTCAGTTAAAGTATATTTCAGACGAAATGAGGGTAATGATAAGGACTATCCCTTTTTTATTTTCTGTGCCCTTACTTATGTTATGTCTGTGTATCTTTGTGTTTTTCATGTTGTAATTGTCTAAGGACTATTCTTTTTTTATTTTCTGTGCCGTTACTTATGTTATGTCTGTGTATCTTTGTGTTTTTCATGTTGCAATTGTCTTAGGACTATCCCTTTTTTATTTTCTGTGCCCTTACTTATGTCTGTGTATCTTTGTGTTTTTCATGTTGCAATTGCCTTAGGACTATCCCTTTTATATTTTCTGTGCCCTTACTTATGTTATGTCTGTGTATCTTTGTGTTTTTCATGTTGCAATTGTCTTAGGACTATCCCTTTTTTATTTTCTGTGCCCTTACTTATGTTATGTCTGTGTATTTTTGTGTTTTCCATGTTGTAATTGTCTAAGGACTATTCCTTTTTTATTTTCTGTGCCGTTACCTATGTTATGTCTGTATATCTTTGTGTTTTCCATGTTGTAATTGTCTTAGGACTATTCCTTTTTTATTTTCTGTGCCATACTTATGTTATGTCTGTGTATCTTTGTGTTTTTTATGTTGTAATTGTCTTAGGACTATTCCTTTTTTATTTTCTGTGCCGTA
>MJUU01048309.1:0-10343 GCA_002080025.1 Modiolus philippinarum | reverse complement strand
AAAACCCGTTTTATGAAATTAAAAAATAAAAAAAAAATAACGAGGCAATACTTGACAGAGAAATAGGGTTATAAGAAGATAGCTATCGACATTGATTTCATTATTTCTAAATCAAGACAATGATAGGAGCAAATAGACAAGGACGGAATACGGAGTAAAGCCACACGACACAATATCTTTACAAATACATAGTAGAATCAAGCAGTGCTTTTATTGTTGTTCTTCATCTTAAAGTCATCATGAGGCCTTCAATAATGAGCTTTGATCCTGACTATGTCCTCACAGTAAGTTCAAGTTGGGTCCTAATGGAAATTATTATAGGATTAAACACCGTTTTAAAGGAATTTATTGGAGTATAAACGGGACCAATTCACTCACAAACAAATAAAAGTCCGAAGGACTTTTATGATATGTTTGTGAGTGACTTGGTCCCGTTTATACCCCTATAAATTCCTTTCAAATGGTGTGTAATCCTTATAATTCTTTTAATTTGATGATAAGTAATTAAATTCTTATTTTTATAATGCCAATCACATCAGCCTATAGAAATACGCAATCGTACATGTTCATAAATTAAAACCATGTCACTCAAAATTGCAACAAGATCAAGGGGTCAACAAGTGTAAAACTTAGTACATTCGTCATATATAAAAAGCTAAACAGAAGAATAAAATACATGATCAAAAAAAAAAAAAGAAAAGAATGCAAGATTTGTTTGTAAATCTTGATTTCGATTCAGGATGTTTTCCACTTCCTTGATAACCAGACAACAAGAGGAGAGCAAACCCGCTGATGACCACAACTAATTGACACAATATATATAAACGAAGATTTATAAGCTTTTCACCAACCCAGTAGCCAATACTTCGGCGCTGACCCGAAAAATAATTTGATTTGAAAACTTGCAATATCTAAATTTTAGAAAATTTTGCTTAAAACCAAGGAGCCCATTTCATGCTGCATAGCTCTGTAATGCTGATTTTGGCTTTTCATTTAGAAATTTTGGTTATTTGTTCTTTATCAGATTTTGTTTTTGTTTTTGTTTTTTAGTCTTACACGTGATTTTTTTTATTAGATCTGCACTGCAGAGACATAAGTTGTCGAAATGACAATATGCAGAAACTAAATTAAAAGTAACTTCGAATTCGGTATTTTGTATTTTGTTATTTATCACAACTTGACTGACGCCTCTGCTTGTTGGACTGTCAGTCCAACCAAGTAGTTAGTACTTACGTGCTGACCCGAAAACTGGTTCTATGTGGAAACTTGCAATCTCTGAAATTTAGAAAATGTTGCTTTAAAACTCTCTTGCATAGCCCTGTCCTTAGCTTATTTTGGCTTTTTATTTAGATCTTTTAGGTTATTTGCTCTCTATAAGATTTTACAAAATATTGGTGTATGGTCTTCCACATATTTTTATTAGATCTGCGTTGAAGAGATTTAAGTTTTTGAAAAGGACACAAGTTGCAAAAACAAATTAAGATTTACTTAAGTATTTAATTACGGTGGTACATTTAGGACACACAAAATTTTATTTTTTTATAATATCATGTCGAGCGCTCGACTTATTATGTCGAGCTCTCGACTTATTATGTCGAGCGCTCGACTTATTATCTCGAGCGCTCGACTTAATATGTCGAGCGCTCGACTTATTATCTCGAGCTTTCGACTTATTATATCGAGCCTTTGACAAATTTTTCCCCAATTCCGGATTCTTTGTAGATTGAAATGATATTTAATACATGTGTAACATCGTATACATGACCCGGCTCTTGATCCAGGGGATCAGGGGCTTCCCCCGTGTACAGAGCTGCTCGGGGGGGATCCCCCTGTGGTTGATAGGGAAATACCTTGTCGCTGGCGACGGGGTAGAAAGGGTCACGCTCTGTGCAGAATAAAGATCCCTTCTATATATTTCGATACTGAAGAGGAGGCCCATTTCCCGGTGGCGGTCAAAAATAGTTGCCCGGTTGTCCCTCCCACCTTGATTCTCTCTGTTTTCTTTCACATTAATGTTTGAATTGAATATAATTTGTTCTCGTCCTGATATAGCTAAAATATTGCCGGTTAGACAGAAAGAACCAAGGCGGGAGGGACAACCGGGCAACGAAATTGGAGAAGGGAAGGGTTGGAAATTTAGGCTCTTATACGGTCCCAAGGTCTGCTCTTTAGTATCGAAATATATAGAAGGGATCTTTATTCTGCACAGAGCGTGGACCTTTTCTTTGCCTACAGCTGTTGGTGGTCAGACTTTCTCTATTATGACCTTGGCGTAAAACATTAATCTGAAAGAAAACAGAAAGAATCAAGGTGGAAGGGACAACCGGGCAACGATTTTTGACTGCCACTGGAAAATGGGCCTACTCTTCAGTATCGAAATATATAGAAGGGATATACCAAAAATAAAATACTAGTAAACAATCTTGATGAGAAAAGTAAAATTTATTTATACAAAATCATTAAAACTGATATTGGTGAACAAGACTATTATCCAAATTTCGAATCCAGAAAAATAATTACAAAATTTAGAATTAGTGACCATAACCTTTTTGTTAAAATAGGCAGATACAAGAAAATACCAAGAAAAATAGATAATGTCATTATTGTGAAAATAAAATTGATAATGAATGTCATTTCTTTCTTTATTATACATTAAATAAAGATTTAAGAAATAAACTTTTTTTTCATTTTAAAAAACAGAATAACTTTGGCTATACATCAGAAGTAAATACAATAAAAAGGCTTCTAGACCCTGAAACACCTGAAGATATTAAAGCGGTTGTATCCTTCATAAAACAGTCATTAAAACTGAGGATAGAGGATCAAAGGTTATTTATAAATATCTAAGTATTTTGAATTCTTGTTTATATGTTTTGTACTAGTTTTGTATGCTCTTGTTCCTAATTAGAATTGTGTTTTGCATTAATAAAATTGCTAATTTTATTCTGCACAGAGCGTGACCCTTTCTACCCCGTCGCCAGCGACAAAGTATTCCCCTATCAACAACAGGGGTTGCCCCTCAGCAGCTCTGTACACGGAGGAAGCCCCTGATCCCCTGGATCAAGTGCCGGGTCATGTATACGAGGTTACACATGTATTAAATATCGTTTAAATCTACAAAAAATCCGGAATTGGAAAAAAATATGTCGAGCACATAATAAGTCGAGAGCTCGAGATAATAAGTCGAGAGCTCGACATAATAATTCGAGCGCTCGACATAATAAGTCGAGAGCTTGAGATAATAAGTCGAGAGCTCGACATAATAAGTTGAGCGCTCGACATAATAAGTCGAGAGCTCAAGATAATAAGTCGAGCGCTCGACTATATATATATATAAGTCGAGAGCTCGACATAATAAGTCGAGAGCTCGACATAATAAGTCGAGAGCTCGACATAATAAATCGAAAGATCGAATAATAAGTTGAGCGTTCGACATAATAAGTCGAGAGCTCGACATAATAAGTCGAGCGCTCGACATAATATTATAAAAAAATAAAATTTTGTGTGTCCTAAATGTACCATCGTATTCTACCTGAAGATCCATAAATAAAATTCATCAACAAAAGATGCATAAGGGTTGTGTCAAGAAAAAGACATGTATAATTTAATCAAAAGAGTACTGTAACAAAAATTAGTCAGACCGGTTACCAAACATATACCTCCAACTTTTTGTATACCAGCTATTTCTAACAATTTTCGGGTGGTTTTACACCTAATTTGTCCCTTTGTGCTTTGGATTTTGGCCATAGGTAATTCTGTTCAGATCTTGTTTATGCCATCAGTCCTCAGGGGCATACATGTAATTGTGCATTTGTGAATAAAGTTATATTAAACCCATTTAACAAATACTACAAATTTTTAGTTAATATTGTACCCTGCCTTCATAAGAATTCATTTTCATGAATTGACATAAATGACCATTCGTTTAAAATTACAGTAATAAAATTGACAAATTACATAAATTGATCTATTTTATATAATTCTAAAGGTCAACAGTTTAACGTTTTCCAGTTGGTTTCGATTTATCCACACTTTGAATCAGTTTTTGTGCCAATACCAAAGTACCGGCTACTGCTTTGGTGAACTACCTCGGGGACTAACAGTCCACAAACAGTGGTAATGTTCCAGACCATACGCGTATTTGGTCCAGACCGTATGCATATACTCATATGGTACGTGTACGGTCGGACCGTGTATCTGCATACGGTCTGGACCGTGTATGTGTATGGTCTGCTACGAGCTGGACCATACGCGTTTATTTAGACCGTATGAGTACAAATAAAAAGACTGACAATACATTCGTTATTCAAACAGCACTAACTACCACTGAAAACCGTATAAATTATCAGGTCTTTATAAAAATAATAAATTACTAATATAACTGAAATGAAATGAAATTATAGAAGCAGTGAAATAAAAAAAAATATTTTCACATTTTCACACAAATTTTAAAAGTGATACATAAACTTCATTTTCACATTGAAAAGATTTGTTCGTAGACAGGGATATACCTTTTTGAAACACTAACACTGTTATTTCCGCTATTATATTTCTTCAGCTGTCCCTTTACGAGATTTTGGGATTTGCTCCCTTTTTGTGGTAATTGGGAAAATGTTGATGTTCCTTAGAGGTGGTATTCAATGATTTTGTTCTCAGGATTTTTAGACTTTGGAAGACCATAGATTTTCAATTATCATTCCATTTATTTTTTACGAAACACTATTTTTTGTTATTTTATCTCAGATTAATTCAACTAATACCGGTAAGTCGATTTTATAAAGGCATCTCCAAAACATAATTACAGTAAAGTAAACTCTTATATTTTCATTAAAATAAAGATTTTTAGAAAATCTTCATTTGTTTCTACACATAAGAGCTTAAGGGTGGTCACTCCTCAGGCTTTTGAAACTGTTACTAACTTTCGGAATTCTCATATTTTATCCATCATGGTGCATTAGAAAATTTTGCACACTGACCCCCACTTTTCTTTTCAAAATATGTTTGCATGCATCTTGAATAAACTTTTGACAAAAGTTGATAAAATTCTTGATATATCTTTATTGTATTTCAAATGTCTATTGCCTAAATGCAAAGTAAATCAAAAATCAAGAGGAGTTTGGTTTCCCGCCAAAATTTCAGGAACTTATATCTCAAAAACGGGTACACTGACCTATCAATATATTTTGCTTAAAATGATGTATGATCGATATTCTAATAAATAAAGATACTGACTTCAAAACCTTGATATTATAAACTTGAAGAGTGACCATCCATAATTCATTAATTATAATAACATCATAATAATTTTTGTAGATTAATGAATAACTTAATATCGAAGTTACAATTCATTTAGTTACTACAGATGACAACTTAGTCTCTTCAGTGCAGATCAAATCACAACATTTGGATGACCACAAACCGGAAAAACTCTCTTCAGTGCAGATCAAATCACAACATTTGGATCACCATAAACCGAAAAACTCTCTTCAGTGCAGATCAAATCATAACATTTGGATGGCCATAAACCAAAAAACTCTCTTCAGTGCAGATCAAATCACAACATTTGGATGACGATAAACCGGAAAAACTCTCTACAGTGCAGATCAAATCACAACATTTGGATCACCATAAACCGGAAAAACTCTCTACAGTGCAGATCAAATCTCAACATTTGGATGACCATAAACCGAGAAACTCTCTTCAGTGCAGATCAAATCACAACATTTGGATCACCATAAACCGAAAAACTCTCTTCAGTACAGGTCAAATCCCAACATTTGTTTGACCATAAACCAAAAAACTCTCTTCAATGCAGATCAAATCACAACATTTGTTTGACCATAAACCGAAAAACTCTCTTAAGTGCAGATCAAATCACAACATTTGGATGACCATAAACCGAAAAACTCTCTTCAGTGCAGATCAAATAACAACATTTGGATGACCATAAACCGAAAACGTTTAAAAAAAACTTTATTGAAAACTATTTAATACACATGGCTTGAAGCAAATAGATTAAATAATGATTGTAACAATGACAACAAATAAGAGCACAAGATGTATTTGTGAAACACAACATTAACCCCAGATGATTTTAGTAAATTACATGTAAAAACTGCCAATTTTACCACTTTTTTACCTCTGTGACCTTGACCTTCCATTTGACCTTATTGTTTTGGAGCATTTATGTTCCTCTTGACTAGACCTATACACTTGCCAAGTATTAAAATGATTAAAGTCTATTTTAAATGGTACAAAAATTATTTATTTCCTTAATTAAAAATTCCAATTTTACCCCTTATTCTGAAACGGGTGCAGCCGCTTTTGGCCTCTTGTTTATTGCAAATGGTTTTACTTGTTCAATGCATCTTTAAACTTGCTATTAGAAACCTACAGAAAAATAGTGCATCAAAATCTGACAAAAAATTTAAAAAAAAAGGTTTTTCCGTTCCTCAAATCCGCCAGAATACTCCAATTGCGCTTTTTTATTTGCAAAACAATAAAGCAAATCCCGTCTTAATACGAACAAATAATAAGGATACTATAGTCAAATATGGGAAAACAGCTAATTCAGTCCATTGTATCCTCTGTGACCATGACCTTTGACCTGACATATTTTTTGCATATTTATATTTATCTTGACTAAACCTATACACTTACTAAGTATTAAAAGTTTATCTCACATAGTTCAAAAGTTGTAGCCGAGGTTAAAGTTTCGGAGAGACACACAGACAGATACACAGACAGGACAAAAACAATATGGCCTGATCCTTGATCTGGGGGAATAAAAATGATAATTTTTTAAGCCTTTATATGGAACATTCTGGTGTATTTTGGTAAAATTTCAGACTGTTTAATTGTTTCACTACATTATCATTTCTATAGAAGTTTATGGACATTCTGGTGCATTTTGTTTAAATTTCAGACTGTTGTTTCACTACATTTCCATTGCTACAGAAGTTTATGGACATTCTGGTGCATTTTACTTAAATTCTTGACTGTTGTTTCACCACATTACCATTGCCACATACGTTTATGGACATTCTGGTGCATGTTATATAAATTTCAGACTGTTGTTTCACTACATTACCATTCCTAAATAAATTTTTGGACAATCTGGTGCATTTTGATTAAAGGACAGGGTGCGATAAGGGGTTGATTTGGCCCAAGATTCTAGTGAATTTCTAAGTTGCACCTCAAGATTTTATTTCATGTTCGTTTCAAATTTGAGATCCAATTGACAGAAAAAATACAAAAGTTAGAACAAATTACGAAAAGGCTACTTTTGAGAATTTTCATAGAAATATACCGAGTTTGGCAGATTTTCGTACAGTTTTCCTCACCGGAAATATAGAGCACATTCTAGAACCAATTAGATAATTCACCAACTTATTGGTACAAATGAATTGAAACTCTCATATAAATATTTTTGTGGTTCTTGCATGTGCTCTATACTTCCTATACAGAAAAAATAGAATAAATCGGTCAAATTTGTCATTTTTTGACAAAATCTTCAATTTGTCCCTTCTTCTACACTCAAAAACTTAGTAATCATACATCAATATTTGAGAACTGTTACTGTCTACTGAAAAGTCATACCCACAGAATATATCAATGAGAAAATTTTGTGAATTCAACCAAGTTTATTTTTCAGGCCAAATAAAACCCTTACCGCCCCTACTCCTTTCAAACTGTTGTTACACTATATTTCCAATGCTTCAGAAGTTTATGGACATTCTGGTTCATTCTGTTTAAATTCACTTCATTACCATTCCTACAGAAGTTTATGCACATTTTCGTGCATTTTGTTTAAATTTCCGACTTTTGTTTCACTACATTACCATTGCTACAGACGTTTATGGACATTCTGGTGCATTTTATTTAAATTTCAGACTGTCTTTTCACTACATTACCATTGCTACAGACGTTGTTTCACTACATTACCAATTCATACAAAAATTCATGGACATTCTGGTGCATTTTGTTAAAATTTCTGACTTTTGTTTCACTACATTTCCATTGCTACATAAGTTTATGGACACTGGTGCATTTTGTTATAATGGCGGATTTCCTGGCTCAATAACGTATTATATTTGCAATTCTTCAATGAACATACCAATATTCCTCAAGTAACACCTTAAGCAACTCCTTCAAAACTCCTTTCTTTTCTTTGTCAATCAACCAATCAAGATTCTATAGAATTCTTTTGTATACCAATTTGTCATTACTGGAGTATCAAGGTAAACCCCTTCAGGCAGTACAAATTGGTATACAATAGAATTTCTATAGAATCTTGATTGGTTGATTGGCAAATAAAAGACAGGAGTTTAGAAGGACTTGTTATATATGTTACTTTAGGAATATTGGTATGTTCATTGAAGAATTGCAAATATAATACGTTAAAGAGCCAGGAAACCCGCCATAAAATTTTTTACTGTTGTTTCACTACATCACCATAGCTACAGAAGTTTATGGACATTCTGGAGCATTTTGTTTAAATTTCAGACTGTTTCACTACATTACCATTGCTACAGAAAATTATGGACATTACCATCATACTCTTAATTTAATTTATTGAAATGTCAAATTAAATCGGTACTAGGGAAATGTTGAAGAATCAGAGTTTTGGTCATTTTTTTCGGTTACTCTCCAATGGCATATATCTTTTAATGAGAGATTTCCTCGTTAAATATAAAGGTTTGAAAGATAATTTAGAAAAGAGTGTGATTTTTTTTCTTTGACTAGGTTTCAATTGGTGCCAGCAATATGAAGGGCCATTATTCAATATTATTAGCGATATTTTCCAACAAATATTATAGATGGACTCGTAATGAAGTAATTATTCCGAGTATAAAACTAAATCTCAAACTCACTATTTTCAACGATTTTGAAAATATCCCAACACAAACCTGACGGCGGAAGTATCAAATCTTTGTATAAATAAGAATGAAGCACAAATCTTTATATCTTTATGTGGTAAATGTTAAAATTTGTTGTTTAAAGTATGTAATTTGTTGTATTAAGATATTAAACAATATATATTCTTGATTACAAGTCACATATTTCGGTATCTCCCTAAGGCGAAAATCGTTTGATTAACACATCACTTGTGAAATAGTTTTTTATTTCCCTTGTTTAAAAACCGTGTTTACAAAAATTAATTTTTAATTATTTGATATGAATGTGGCGAACAAATAATGGAACAAATTAAATAATGGAAAAAGATTAATATACCAGTGGCATTAATTTCTGTCAGTTAAAGGGAAACTTGGAGAAATATTTGCTACATTTTTCCCATGAAATATACCACTGTTAAGAAAATATTTTAATTTAGAAGAACTTAATTCAGAGATAATGGAGGAACATCCAGTATCTCTTATGGTTACGGCTAAGGATGGTCCCACGTGTACCTGAGGCGTCTATGAGGATTAATGATGCTCAGTTTAGCGCCCTTACAACTGGGGAGGGTATAATATGGGTATGAGAGTGACGGACGGGGATGTTTGGAAACGCTCTGGTCTCTCCTATGAGTCCACCCATCCAAAGTACTTTTCGTTCATACCCATTCCGTTTGTTCCCCCAACGCAAACTCTTTACTAAATCCCAAGAACCATACCTGGGGAAGGGATGGGATTCTTTTCGACGAGACCGGGAGGGAAGATGGGAACAAAGGAGGCCCTTAGGGAAGAGGGAGGAACAGATCCTTGGGGAGAGGGAGAAAATCTAGGGCAGAGGAGGAAAGAGACCCTGGGGAGGGAAGGGACTACTGGTGAGAATGAGGGTCAGGGAAGGGACCCTCAGGGTAGAGGAAGGGACCCTGGAAGAGGGAGGCAATGGGCCCTCGATTGAAGGGTAGCAGGAGGGAAGGGACACTGGGGAGGGGGACCCTAGGGGAGGGAAAGAAGGGACCCTAGGGGAGAGAAAGAACCTTGGAGGAAGGACGGGAGGATCCTTGGGGAGAGTGAGGGGACGGGAGGCGCTTGGAGGAGAGGAAAGACCCTGGAGGGAGGGACGGGACATATTACTGGTTGCATCATGGGTAGTGATGGAGGAACCTCCTAAGAGACCCTAGGCGTGTCTGGATCACCGGCCAGGGGTAAGCTTAGATTACTGGTTGCATCATGGGAAGTGGTGGAGGTACCTCCTAAGAGACCCTGGGCGTGTCTGGATCACCGGCCAGGGGTAAGCTTATACAAGAGTGAGCTTATACAAGACACTCTTAAGTCGGAACACTCCAAGGCGGACTTTGAGAAAAGCCAGTCGGACGAGAAAAGCCTCTTTTAAGAATGGTTTGATGAGTAGTTAACTATGGGGAAAAGTCGTAGGTTTTCAAAAAACGTTTT